>RDPX01000003.1:1587983-1627596 GCA_003991215.1 Morbakka virulenta
AAGTCCACTGCTTTTTATTTGTGTTTTGGAAGCACTGTCAAGAGAGTTTTGAAAGGGTTGCCCAGAGGAATTGCTATATGCAGATGACCTGGTTCTCTCCAGTGAGACATTGGATGGTCTACTTGCTAAGTTAGAGACTTGGATGAAGGGTTTGGAAGGTAAAGGTTTGACAGTGAACATGGGAAAAACAAAAGTGATGGTTAGTTGTCGCAAATTTAGGAAAGCCATTGGAGAAAGGAAAGTTTCCCTGTTCAGTCTGTGGGAAGGGAGTTGGGAGCAACTCAATCTATTGTGGTACTTGCAAGCACTGGGTACATAAATGATGCAGTGGAATAAAGAGCAAACTGACAGAAAGTAACCATTTTAGCTGCGGGAGATGCGTAGAAGGAGAGGCAACCTGTGACTTAGACTTATGGAAAGTGCATTTGGAGGGTGAGGAAACTGAAGTTGTCCGGAAGTTTTGCTACCTTGGTGACACCCTTGGAGCTGAGGGAGGAGCTGGTTCAAGTGTAACAGCAAGGGTTAACAGTGGATGGAGTAAGTTCAGGGAGCTGATGCCATTGTTAACCAGCAGAGCTCTGCCATTATCTACCAAAGGTAAAGTCTACCAGGCATGTGTACATAGCACAATAATGTATGGTAGTGAAACTTTGCCAGTGAAAGCTGAAGATGTCAGCTGCATGGAGCGGAATGACATGAGAATGATAAGATGGATGTGCAGTGTAAGTCTAAAGGACCGGCTTAGTTCTAATGAACTCAGAAGGAGATTGAATCTGGACAGTATTGACAGCTGTATGCAGAATAGGAGGCTTTGTTGGTCATGTGGAGAGAATGGACAAGAATGCTTGGGCAAGTAGATGCAGAACAATCAAGGTGACAGGAACCACTGGCAGAGGAAGACCGAAGAAAACATGGGAGCAAGTGATATTTGGCACAGATAGTAGTGTCATCTGATCACCACTCCTCTCTCATGAGGGCAATGTGTAGTAGACAGTGTCTACTGTTACTCTGTATGTTTTCAATAAGTGGTGGAAAGCCTGTCACTTTTGGTGACTCCCTGTCTAAAACGATTGTAAATTCTAAACAAATTATTTTTGTTTCAAAAGAGAAGGTGATCAAAATTGAACAAGCCACACCACCATAAAATTAAATTATGTCAGGCTGACTGGGATGAATTTTGTCACTTTGTTGGTTATATTCCATGGGATTCAGTCTTCAGAAAATCAGCTTCTGATGCTCCAAATGAATTTACAGAATGGGTACAAGTTGGTATTGTACCTAATATTTACAAAGTTAAACCTTATTCTCCTCCATGATCCAATGTCTATTGTCCTTCTGCTTTTGCTCATCAAAATAATTTCTGCAATTAATAAAGACACAAAGATTGCCGTAAAAACTAGGCTTTACTGAGCTATCAATGGATGCTACATCATGAGTTTACAAAATGGCGGTTGATACAGTGAAGCCGCTGACCTAAATACAAATCACAACAAGTCCAACAGACCAAATTAGAAGTTCAGAGTTCTTGGCAAATCATAGTTCATAATAAATCATAGTTCATAACAATAGTTCATAATAATAAATTATAGTTCATAACATTCACCCCATTCTTTAAAGATTGAGTCTATCCACAGGACGATGGACACGCTCGGAACGAAGCAAGGGTTGGGAGTCAACCAGGTTGCCTGGTGAGCTTGTTGTAGGAGTTGAAGGAAGAACATCATCACTAGCTCCTGACTCTGTCAGAGGCGGGTCTTGTGTTAAGTGACTGTCTCTGCTGATTGTGTCACTTTGCTGAGGTACCCTCGACTGAGCACAGGGTGCAAGATGCTTCGTCGACACCGTTGTCTCCCTTCCATCTGGGTACCGAACATGAGCATAGTGAGGGTTTGCCTGGAGGAGTTCCACTTCTTCTACCAAGGGGTCAAACTTACTTGAGCGGACGTGCTGTTTAAGGAATATAGGCCCCGGAGATGTTAACCATGAGGGTACAGAAGTG
Organism: Morbakka virulenta; assembly: GCA_003991215.1. NCBI lineage: Eukaryota > Metazoa > Cnidaria > Cubozoa > Carybdeida > Carukiidae > Morbakka > Morbakka virulenta. The sequence goes on from RDPX01000003.1 coordinate 1,589,983, forward strand.
CCAGAAGAAGATTTTCTTGGAAAACCAAGGAAACGATCATGAGGGGTTTCATTGGTTGCTGTACACAACAGTGAGCGGATTGAGTGAAGAACATCTGGGAGAACATCTTGCCAGTGCTTTATGGGTAGACTTCTAGACTTCAGACATGTAGTTATTGCCTGCCAAACAGTCCCATTATACCTTTCGATTTGGCCATTTCCTGTAGGATTATAACTGGTAGTTCGGCTGGTGGCAATTCCTCTCTCTGTCAGGAAGGTTTGTAGCTCCCGACTCATGAAAGCTGAACCACGATCTGAGTGAACATATGCTGGCATTCCGAAAATGGAGAAAAGTGAAGTCAAACATCTGATTACTGTCAGGGTTGACACATCAGCACAAGGGAAAACAAAAGGGAATCTGGAAAACTCATCAACAATGTTCAAGAAATATTTGTTCTTGTTAGTGGTTGGTAATGGTCCTTTGAAGTCAACGTTAAGCCTTTCGAAGGGTTGTGTAGCCTTTATAAGAGGTACTTTTGGCGGCCGATGAAACTGAGGTTTGCATTCATTGCAGATTGCACAGGAATTAGTAATTTGCTTTACTTCCTCGAGGGAGTACGGAAGATTCTTTGATCGAACAAAATGCCACATTCTGGTGATGCCTGGGTGGCAGAGGGCATCATGTAGGTTGCGTAGTGCAGATTCCTGAGACTGAGAGGCAGCACATGTAGCTCTAGAGAAAATGTCAGCAGGAATGTTATCCTTGCCTGGACGGTAAACTATGTCGAAGCTATAGCATGAAAGTTCAAGTTTCCATCTCATGATTTTATCATTCTTAATCTTGCCCTTGTGCTGCTTGTCAAACATATAAGACACTGACTTTTGATCAGTCTTTAGTGTGAAATGCCTTCCAGTGAGTAAGTGCCTCCAATGTCGTACGGACTCCACAATAGCTTGTGCCTCCTTCTCTATAGCTGCATGCTTGAGCTCGCTGCCTTGAAGGGTTCTTGAAAAGAAGGCTACTGGACGACCTTGCTGGCTAAGTGTGGCAGCCAGGGCGACATCCGAGGCATCTGTTTCTACCTCAAAGGGAAGATCCTCATTGATAGATGTAATTACAGCTTCTTCTATAGTGCTCTTTATGCTTTCGAATGCTTCTACTGCCTGCAGGCTCAGCGGGAATGACTTGCAGGAAGTTATGGGCTTGATGCGATCAGAATAGGCAGGGATCCATTGTGAGTAGTATGAAAATAGTCCCAAGCACCTGTTTAAGGTCTTTGAGTCATGTGGTACAGGAAGCTCACGCAATGGTCTGAGGCGTTCAGGATCGGGACGGATAGTGCCATACTCAATAACATATCCAAGAATAGGTAGACATTGGGTTGAAAAGACACTTTTATCATTGTTGTACGTAATGTTCTTTCGCTGAGCAGCCTCAAGAAACAACTTTAGATTAGCATCATGGTCCTCTTGATCTTTACCACAAATGGTGATGTTATCTAGATATGGGAAGACAGCTTTAAGGTTCTCCTCTTGGACAAATTTCATCATTTCTCGCTGAAAGCAGGCCACCCCATTTGTGACTCCAAATGGAAGACGAGTGAACTGATATAGGCAGTTGCAGGCCTCGAATGCTGTATAGGGCTTGTCATCCTCCTTGAGGGGAACTTGATGGTAGGCGCTGCGTAAGTCAATCGTGCTGAAAACTCTGTACTGGGCGATATGGTTGACTAGGTCACTTATCCTTGGCAAAGGGAATGCATCGAGGAAAGTAAACTTGTTGATAGTTTGGGAATAATCAATAGCCAACCTCTTCTTGTGGTTTTCATCTTTTGTGACGACCACTTGAGCACGCCAAGGGGAAATACTTGGCTCAATAATACCTTCTTGAAGTAATCGTTTAACTTCCTTGTCAATGAAGTCTAAGTCCTCTTGACTGTAACGACGGGACTTGGTAGCGATTGGGTGGCAGTCTGGTGACAGATTGGCAAATGGTTCTGGTGCATCAATCTTTAAAGTTGTAAGGTTACAAACAGTCAAAGGTGGTTTGGGTCCACCGTAATTGAAGATAATACTTTCATGCTGTGTCTGGAAATCCAGTCCCAGGATAAGACCAGCACAAAGTCCAGGTAACACAGATAGACGAAAATTCTTGTACATATACCCTTGGTAGGTGAGATCAACGACACAGAAGCCTTGAACTTGGGTCGAAAATCCGGTGGAAGCCATAGATACTGTACCCGAGCAAGGATGGAGGGGTATAGACACTGATTCTACTAGACATGGAGCGATAAAACTTTCACTGCTTCCACTGTCAAAAAGAGCTTCCACAGGGTGATCATTCACAGTTACTGTCGCAGAGGATTTTACTAGTGATTCTGGAGCTTTTGGGTAAGTAGATGCAAGTATTACTGAAGTGGTAGCAGCAGAAAGCCTTTGAGATTTTCCTCGACACACCTTTGCATAATGCCCTTTCTTTTGGCAGTTGTTGCAAGTAGCTTCACGCGCAGGACACCGTGAACGAGGGTGCTTGCTGTTTCCACAAAAGAAACACTTCTGATCTTCAGATCGAGCAGCAGCAGATATGCAGTGGTCAGGACTTGTGTCTGGTCGTGGAACTACATGAGTTGTAGGCATAGCTGCATTAAAGGAAGGTTGAGGAGTAGCATATGATTCAGAGCTTCGCATGGCCGACTCCAGTGCACGAGCTTGATCAAACATGACCTTTAAAGTAAGCGTTGTATTTTCCAAAAGTCGTTGGCGGATGGCGTTGGATTGAAGGCCAGTTATGAATGCATCACGAATACTTTCCTCACAGTAGGCAGCCGCAGTAACAGTTTTAAAGTTGCAGTCTTTACTGAGGGTTTTTAGAGCTAACAAATATTCGTCTAATGTTTCTCCGGGTTGTTGTCGACGAGTGGCCAACAAGTGGCGAGCGTAGATTTCGTTCGTCGGCTTTATAAACAAATTATTAAGTATTTCCATGGCTTGGTCATATGAAGCTGATTCCTCAATGTGTTGAAAGATTTCCGGTGATACAAAGTTTGTTAAAACTTGAAGTTTATCGAGGCCCTCGACGTGTAAAACTGAAATAAAATTGTCGAAAGTTCGGCGCCAATGGAGCCATTCTTTGTTCGCTGAAACACTGTCAGGTTTCGTCTCTAAACGCTCTGGCCGTAAGACTTTATCCATAATATATGATATGTGATATATAATAATGATAGCTCAGTAAATTGCAATGAATAAAGACATAAAGATTGCCGTAAAAACTAGGCTTTACTGAGCTATCAATGGATGCTACATCATGAGTTTACAAAATGGCGGTTGATACAGTGAAACCGCTGACCTAAATACAAATCACAACAGGAAGTCCAACAGACCAAATTAGAAGTTCAGAGTTCTTGGCAAATCATAGTTCATAATAAATCATAGTTCATAACAATAGTTCATAATAATAAATTATAGTTCATAACAAGTATGAAAATCTATTTCTAGTTAAAGACTTAGATACTGCAATCTCTTTAAGATTTGCAATAATGTTTTGAATTCTGCTAAGTCAGTTATTCCTCCTACCTTTAACAATGTTCAATTTTCTTTGTCCTCTAAAGAAAACGCTGATCTTTTTGCTAGATTTCTTTTCACCAATTCCTTCCTAAATGACTATTGTTTCTTTGCTAGACTTCCCTCAACAAACTGGTCAGCTTTTGGACTCTGTCATCATAAATCCAGGGTTGCTTGCAAAGACTGTTCATGGGCTTGATCAATTTAAGTGAGCTTCTGAGCTACTTGCCTTGCTGTCCAAACGTTTTAACCTTTGCCCATCCAACTCTTGTTTTCCATCTTTCTGGAATTTTTCTGTTACTTCTGACTTTAAGAATATAGATGATTCATCTGATCCTCAGAAATACTGGCCTGTAAATCTTCTTTCTGTCCTTAGTAAGGTCTTTGAGTGAGTTATCAACAATGGACTGGTAGAATTCTTCCAGAACTTAGGCCTCTTTGTTGATGCTCAGTACAGGTTTAGAGGATCTCACTCCACTGGTGATTGTTATGATGGAATGTATCAATAGGTTTATGGGTGAGTCTGGTGAAGTTTGTGCTATGGCACTTGATATATCAAAAGCATTTGTTAAGGTGTGGTGCACTCACTTGCTTCAAATGCTTTCTAGTTTTGTTATGTTTTTAAGGGTCATTGGAATCCTTTAGTCCTTTCTCTCACATCATAAAATGTATGTCTCATTTCATGGAATTACATCTAATGAGTATTCCATCAATGCTGGCATTCCTCAAGTTCTATTCTTGGTCCAAATCTCTTCCTTCTACGCATCAATGATCTTCCTGGTAATTTGCTCCAGTTTATCAACATCTGCACCAATGACAATACTCTGTACTCTGGCACTGACCACACTAAGCAGGAACAAGTCAAGCTTCCAGAAATTTTAGAATCTGACCTCCAGGGTGTCAGAGAATGGGGAAGGAAATGGCTTGTTTTTTTCAATGAGGTTAAAATAAAACTAATGTCATTTAATAGAACATTGATCCCTATTTTCCTCCAATATTCATGAAATGTCATGATAGGAACCCTCGTGAGAGTGCCTCTCCACTTGAGGAATGTTCATCAATGTGGATGCTTGGTTTGTCATTTTCTCCAGATCTTTCTTGGGGTTCTTATATTCAATCTATTGGCAAATCTGCTTCTAAAAAAGTTGGTTCTTTGTATTGTGCTAGAAATTACCTTACACCTGAGGCCACCTTGTATCTCTATAAATCTACAGTCCACCTTTGTATGAAGTATTGTTGCCATATCTGGACAGGTACTCCATCACCTTATCTTGATGTTCTTCATCATGTTCAAAGATGTGATTGTAAATTGATAGGTCAAAATCTTGCTGCTACTCTTTGTCTCATTGACAGAATGTAGCCTGTCTCAGTCTTCTATAAGTACTATCATGGGAAGTGTTCTGATGAGCTTTTCTTGCTTGTACAGCCTCATTTTGTTGCATCTCATGTGACTCATTTCTCTCAATGTCTTTATCATCATGCAGTTGTCCCTAGTTGTATTATGTCTTTCTGTGATTGTAGTTTTTTACATTGGAATGCTAGATTCTGGGCTTCTTTGGGATCTGAGTGCTTTCCTACATCATATGATTTGAGCAGTTTATATGTAAGGTTAACTCTTACCTCTTGCCTTAGCATTCCTTTCTTTGTTGTATCTTCACTGTTTCATATATCTAGTGGCATTATGCATTGTGTGGTTCCTAACCATTAAAAAAATAAGAGTTGAAATCACAGACCCTTGATGAACACCAACCCAACTATCAAACTCTTGTGAGTATCAATCACCACTTTTTTATTTTTGTATAAAGTCAATACTGCTTGCATTCAACCATCTTAAACATTTCTTTTTCTCAAGGCCTGTTCAATGACTTTTCTGGGAACTTAATCAAATGCTTTCTCCAAATCAACAAGACAAACTTATTATTTTTCAATGTGACACTCTTGAAGTCCTATAGATGGCATCAACTGTTTTACTGCCAAGAATGGAACTGAATTGCATTTTGTCAACTTTCACAATATTTCTCAACCTCTTTTCTAATATCTCTCTACTAATTTCATACCACGTTCTAGCAGCTTAAAACCTTGATGGGGACTTTGTTCCAGAACACTACTTTTCTTCTTATAAATAGGGATGATTGTACGTGCCCTCTAGTACTGTGGCACAGAATCTCCATTCAGGGTGCCATTTAAAAATGCCATAACTGTCCTTTACCCATGCTGAGGGCCTGCTAAATGGACTTTGCCAATTCCAGATAACCCACTAACATTACCATTTTTCAGACTTTCCAATGTTTTTTTAACATCTTCTGTTCCTAATGGTTGTATTGGTCCTCCAACTTTACAAGCATCCCCAATACCTTTCCATTAATTATCTTCATTCATGGTATGTTGTTTTCTCAAAACGTTTTTTGGGTATCCTCAGTAAATACAATTACCTCAGCTTTATTTTTCAGACAATTAATACTTGAAACACCACATGAATCAGTTTTCATTATTTGGTTTTGATATATGATATTCTTAAATATTCCAATTTGGTGTTTTGTTTTGGTGTCATATTTTCCCAGTAACTGGGGCTCAGATGGTGCCCTTCACAGGGTCTTGGATTTGGCAGTGAAGAATTTCTTGACCAGATGCCCTTCCTGACCAATGGCTTTTTTGTGAATTTCCAAAGTTGCTCACTCGTTGAATCAAACCCAGAATTCTAGTTTATGGTGCAGTTGCACCTACCATTAAGCCATGGCCACAGCTCCTCATCTTAAATTTTCCAATTTGATCCAATTTATTTCCTCCTTTTCTTGTTATTGCTTTTGCCACAGATTTCTTGGGTCCCTTCTTATACTTAATGTTTCATGCTTTATTCTCATCAGATGGCTCTTTGTTCCACTTCTCAGAGCTATTCTTACTCCTTTGAATAGCAGCTTGGAAATCTGGCTGCCACCATCATTTTGCCATGCTAGGGCTTACCCCCAAAGACTCCACACACATCTTCAGCTGTTTTAAAACAGGGTTTTTGAATTTCAGCCACACATCATGTGCTTCACTTTTATTGTACAAGATCTTTATTCTCTCAACAAACATCTTTACAACTTCACCATCTCTCAATTTCTAGACCTTTGAACTTTTCAAGAGCAACTGCTTCCTTCTTCTCTTCTTTGCATAAAGAATAATTTACAAGCAGGTAGGTGAAGTTGTAGCTTTGTCTACCTTCCTCACAAGTTCCCTGCTGGGTCCAGCATTGGCTATTGCCAATGGAATTGGATCTATTTACAGATTTTTACTGTTAATATTACATCCCTACACTAAAATAGTGTTGTTGGTTCCATGAATTGTCAGGAATAAAAATCATTGTTATGAATAAAAAATTATGTAAAAGTTAATTTGCCATGCTATTTTCAATGGTACCTTTTTTTGCATTGGTACCACATGTAACACTTTTTTTTATTATTCAGGCCACTGGAGTCAATACTGACCACTATTAAAGCAAATGATAAGGGTATCTGTTACACTTATATAGGCTTATACTTTTGTGTAAGAAAAGCATGGGATGATGTAAGAAATGTTGTAAACAATAACTTCAGACCTGTAAGGTAATAGTTGTAAACATGTCATACTTCCATTGCAGTACAAAATTTTACAAATGCATGTTAATAAGTATGTTTTTAGCATTTTTTAATGTTTTTATGATAACTTTATTTACAGTAAATGTAATCTTTAGGCAGTCAATGCACGAGTGTGTCACACTGTCAGAACCATTAAAGCACTGGCATAGTGGCTCGTTCAAAGGAGAATATCTTCAAAACCATGTACCTCATAGCAGTAATGTTTTGTGGGCTAGAAAGTGAGTTTTTATTTTGTGGTTACACAGAACTCAAAATGATTAGAACCACCTTGGGTTTCACATCCTATTCCTACTTTTTGTCACCACTACTAAATTCAGGCCCAAGTACTAACTTTAAATATCAGTCTAGACATTCTCTTCTTCAAACCCAATACTTAATGACTTTTATTTACTTCAAATAAATATATTTGAAGTAAATAATATATATATATATAATATATACTCCAAAACTTGGTTCCATTTCCTGACATTGGCTAAAATTACTATCACTATTACTGCACAATGTTTTGGCAAAGCCATATCAAATCAGTGCATAAATTGTTACAGAGGTACTGCACCAGTTATAAAAGTGCAAAACTCCACTTTTTAGTCAACATTTTAGTCCAGAAATTTTAATATGCACGTAAAACTGGTTCCCTCCAATCAGGTTATAGAAGGGGACTTCTGTCATTTGTCTAACTCTTTAATGAATACAACATAAATACTACCAGGTTATATCATAATAAAGTAACCATGCCTCCAAGAAATTTTTTCGAACTTTTTTGAAAACAAAGCATATATTTCTTCTTACACCCCCCCCCCCAAAAAAAATTAATCAACCCCACAAATTATACTTTTTTGTGAGCATAAAAAAATAACATTTACAACCAAGTTATTTACTCACGGCTTCAAAAAAAACTAGGTCACGGGCTTCATTTCACTACATTTGATCCTTAAAAAATATTAGTAAAACGGCCTTTAGCCTATAGGTCAACGGGACCGGATGAGTTAAAAGTGAAAGGGCGGTTTCCAATTTCCCCCCCTAAAGTAATACCCAGACACCACGAAAACTGGTCAAAATATTCGTCTTTACAAACATTTACACAGCGTTCATACATACGTGTATGTAGGAATGCCGTGTGCCAAGGCGGATTACGGAGCCCTGGAAATCCCCAGATCTGGCCTTGGGTAACAAGTATGATTATCAATGAGAACACAATGATATAATTAACGCTAGCCCTACCTGTCACACTGGCCTGTGTCACACGCTGAACGACAGCACGCATTTTTTGCGAGTTAAGACAAAACCGAGAAATCAGCTAAAATATCGTTCAAAAATGGAATTTTCGAATTTGTTTATTCTATTAACAACATCAGCAACATAATAAGTGACAGGGAAAAGAATCATCTGTTGTTGTTGTTGCATGCAACAACTTGTTAGCCTCGTTATGAAGGAGATGAACACTCGTTTTCTTCTTCACCGCACTTTCGGCTTGCAAGGTTGACATTGATCGCCATATGCTGCTTTGAAGACAGAGTCAGCAAATTTTTTTCAACGTGCGTCTGATTTTTGCAATTTTTGTCAGTTTTAGGAGGTCATTTGTCGTTTCAGACTGGTCTGCAGGAAAGCCATGGTTTGATTCACCACATCTTTTCAAATCCAAGTTGCAATTTCAAGAGGTATACTTCTTTTCATCTCACTTTTCATCTCAAAGTGAGAACCATCTCACAGTATGGTTCTCACTTTTTCACTTCATGCCATTGCTATTCCTCTTCAGTGCTTTTTTTCTCTATCACTGTTTCCTCAGTCTTATCTTCGTTAATCTTGAGATTAGTATTCGCAAGTGTCTTCTTCACAACGTTCTTGATGTACTTTTATTCGTACCTGTTTTCTGAGACGAAATCTGTGTCATCAGCATATATTATGCCTGTAGGAAATGAAAGGACAAGCGACACACACATTACATTACACTTTACGGTCGTTTTGAAAGTCAATACAAGTTTACATTCACACAGTTATCGTCAAGAAAATTTGATACCTATCCAGTATTCGTTTGTTTTTTCCCTCTCTATCTATCGGTTATGGGCAACAAAACAATTCCGGGAGTGTACCCCAGCTTATTTGAATTGATGCTGTCTTAAGGTAGACAAGCGTGAACTCTTACTGAGGTTCATTACCAAGACCAGCCTGTGTTTGTGATGTGTTGGTTGTGACAATATTCTCCAGTTTTTCTGTCCTTTTACGACTCTTTGCAGTCTGAAAACCTCTAAATGAGTTCGTTTCGTGATTTTAACTATGCAAGAACAAATACTCTTTTTCCTATTTCTGTGATAAATATGTTCAGTCTCTGAAAAAACACCAACCAACCAGGATAAAGAAGAAAAAGTGATCAATTACTCAAAAAACCTTTAATACATTTTGGTTATAGAAGATTTCGGGTAAAAGCTCTGAATTTTACTTGAAGATTTCATTACAAATGGTAATCTGTACCAAGTGGTCAGATACTTCTTATTTATTAACTTAATGGCACCTGTGTAATTCTTTGGTGCTGGGGAGCTGGAGCCTTTCCAAAGTTTTGGTCCAGTGACAAAATATGCTGACACGCACACACAATTTCTTGAGTTTATAAATAATGAAGGCTTTTTATCGTAAAATCAATTGTTCATCCTCAACAATGTAATATAAATCAGTATCACCAAGGTCTTTGCCACTTGAATCTCCCGTGTAGAAAATATCAAAAAGAATTTTCCTGCCATGATCAGTATAGACAAGTAGCTAAACCAAACTGTAGTATTCCGAAAACATGACATCTCTCAGTGTTTGCTGAAGATAATTTCATTTATTCAATATCAGGGAGACAAGGTAAGGCATTTTTCTATCCTTTTAAAGCTTTAGGGAAGTTCTACAAACTCGTAAACTAAGAACCAAAGATGATGAGGCATTGCTGACATTTGTCAGTAAAACATATGACCGCCACATAACTCCGCAATCATAGAATGAATTATGAAAGCTTATGTTCGTAAATATCATTCGCAAGTTTTCTGCAGATATTTCAGAAATTTATTCTTACAGAATTTTGGCCGATTAAGCAACCGATCTTAGCAATAAACAAGTTGTTGTTATCTTTATCCGATGGGTGACAAAGGGGTGTGTGATACGCAAGGAATTCATTGGATTGATGTCCGTAAACAACAGGGCGGCAGCAGTAATAAAGGATGTTTCTCTTCAATTTGGCATTTCGGGGTCTGGTGGAAAGGCTGAATGTTATGACGACTGCTTGACAATAACAGGCAAGAGAAACAAGGTTGCTTCGATCATTAAGAATATGCTCCAATTGTCTCCTTACCCATTGTTACTGCCTTAGATTTATTAGTTACCGATACCATGAAGTCTATTCTATTGATGCAAGATTTATGATGCGTATGAACTACGAAGTTAATAAAGTACTCATCAAAGAGAGAAGCTGTTCTGAAGAAAAAAACACGGAGAGCTCGGGATAGACTATTTACATTTGCCGGTTGATGGCAACAATAAAGGCCTTGAAAGCTTTTGAAATATTTATCCTGTTCTGTCCGACAAAAAATATTGGATCCAGAATCCTTCACTCGATCTTCCAGAATTATATACCATTGATGCAGATGCTAGATTTTTGCAAAACCCCACGACAAACATCTGGCCCGAGCATAAAAGCACAAGCTGGCATCAAGGAATTAATGAAGTCCTTTTAAATTTCTATATGGATTGAAACTAGCTGCACTCATCCTATACCATTCTGATAATCTCCGTCAGGCTTTTCAGCAGAAGGAAATCGTTTCATCAGAAGCGCAAATGATGCCTAGCTTAGTTGTCAAAACCTTCAGGTGTTTGAAAATTGATGGAAATGTTCTGGCATTTTTTCAAAGTGTAAAACGTAATTAATGCCCTAAGACTTAGTGTCAACAAGCCTATTTTGCCTTGTCAAAATAAATTTTAAAGTCATCTGGATGATGGATCTGCCCTTCATCATTACTTTGATCAAGAATCACTTTTAAGAGCGGACTATTTCAGACCTGTCAACTTAACAACATAAGAACATTAACAATTTGCGTAATTTCCTTCCAAAACACAGACTTAAAGAAATTCTGCTAAATTTTTACCGATTGAAATAGGATTTGTTACACAAAATCGGTGAAATCGGTTGTGTTATAAATATAAAAGTTGCTGTTGAAATTGGTCTTAGTCAAACCTTGTCGCAGTTTTAAATTATAAAATATTTGGTTATCTACATATACCACCTAAATCTCCTGGGATATGGTAGGTAACATAACGAAATAATCCAAAATTACAAAATACACAGTGATGGGCAAGCGACCAGTTTCGTCTATGGCTTCGGACAGTGAAACAGAAAGTGAAGAGTCTGATGGCCTGAATATAGCAAAGACGCAAAAATATGATAGATCAGACAAGTATGCTTGACCAGATCATCCTGCTTGGTCACGGAATTATCCTGTACGTGCCGTCCTTCGTGATAAGACGACATTTTACTGCATTCCATGCAATAAAAACATCTCGTGCAACCCCAAAGGTTTGAGGGACATAATAGTCCATTGTGAGAGACTTTTGCATAAGAACAATATTAAACGTAATAAAGATCAATCATGGTTAAAAAGTTTGTTAATTAATCCACGAGAGTCGTCCATTGCTAATGACACTACAAAAAGAGAGTTCATGGTCACAAATTTTGTAATCCAACATAACACTCTTATTGATACTGCTGATCACTTAGGACCTGTGTTTAAGGCCATTTTCCCAGACAGCAAAATCAATTCATAATATTCGTCTGCTCTAACTAAAACCTCAGCTATTCTTAATCATGCCATGGGGACACATTGTCATGCAACTTTTATGGACGATTGCAAAGCTTATCTTTTTGTCCTTGGTACTGATGGTTTTAATACAGGTCTACTAAAAGTGAATTTAGCCACTATTACGTTGTTTGTCATTAAACGTTCCAAGGAAGTGTCCAGCCATTTTAATAATATCTGTACAACATCTGAAGAAGATTGTGGCAAAGGTTACTGAATATTCAATCCCATAGATGACAAGATTAGTGCTGATTTAATTCCTTGGACAAATGCTGTAAGCCCATCGCCCAAATACAGCACAACAAGATTTTAGATGCTGTTCAGTACTATTTAATCGGCACTGCTCTACACGCAAAATAATTTTCCCTTGACTGACGAACTGCTTGGAAGTGCCAGAGAAATTAATGTTTCTCGAAAGATTAAAAACAAATGGGAATGTGTGGAATACTTTTTAGTTAGGTTTTTCAATGTGTTAGTTGATTTACCTCAAGACAACCTATTTAATAAATTTTCTTACTATCAGACCTTAAGTGATGATGGCGCGAACCAACTTGTATGGAAAGAAGCAAAAGTAGTTGACAGTGAGGCTGAGGATGATTTGCTAGTGTTTTCTTATATAGTGCATATTTTGTGGTGGTACATTGTCAACCTTAAATTTCCTGGTACTAGCAGCGTTTTAAGTATCTGGTTTGTGTTGCTGAAGTAGTTGTTATGCTTCCTTACAGTAATGCTGAACAGGAACAATTATTTAGTATTGTCAGGCTAATAAATCCGAATCTTAGTCACCAATGAAAATAGATCTTACCTTATCAAGCATTCTGCCCATGAAGTATACATATCCGGTATCAGAAATGCCTTGCCTTTCTTAGGGGTCTGATAAAAAGATTTTGAAGGATTCAAAAACAGCATTTATAGCTATAATAAGGGACCATAATTGATATTACAATATCAAAGGTACTGAAAATTCTATTTCTGCTACTTAAAGTTAACTCTTTATAGTGTTCATGTTAAAACAAACTTTTGGGAGTCAAGCAAAAAACTAAAAAGCAATGAGTTTGTTTACACCGTTAAAATCTGTTAATTAAATTGGTAATAAGGTAATTAAAACAACGTTTGAGACCTCCAAATATTTTGCACAATCTCCGGATATTTTATGATTGTTTTCAAAATCTCCTGATTTTGGCTATTCAAGGATTGACACGTCTGCTATTCCTCCGCCATTGATTTTGAGCCACTTTCCATCAAAGAACAGCTTGATCAAGCTGACTGTAATACAAAATAAATATTCCTTTGAGGAGAAGCTCATTAAATGTGATTTTGAGGAATATTTACAGAAAAATGTAAGCTATGTTAAAGAATTTCCAGACTATAATATACCGTTGTTGGTGACACAGCTTGATATTTTGAAAAACTCTTCTAAGTGTCTCCTGCCACGTTACAAGTTTTGGTCAAACATGTCCAAAAGCTGACTACATGACAGGAGTTATTGTTAAGCCAGGTTTAAATATAAGCACAACACTGTCTTGTTATGTCTGTGTAGTGACCATTGGACAATACACGTCATGTTGTCAAGGCGATTTCATTATCAAATCTTTTGTACTGTTCAATTTGATTTTTTTGGCCTGTTTAGAGATTAGTTTTGACAACACCTGTAATCCTTTTTCTGTTAGAGAAGTTCTTTTTCTCTGGCACTGCTTTATGGCAGTTTTGAGTGACAAGGATTTGGGTGAGATTGTTCATATTACATATTTTTGATGATAAACAATTAATTTTGGGACAAAGAAGCCTCCATTGTTTACACCTGCAACCAATGTTAAAAGCGAGCCTCCTTCAATGGTAGAAATCAAAAATTGTTTGAGAAACACTGTGACACAAACTAGATTAAATCGTTTAATGTGCTTACGTATCTATACTGAAAGGCTCGATAGTATTTATCTTAAATGTGTATTCAATAAATTCTTTGATACTAGACAGGAGAGCAGCAGTATTTGCTCAAATGTGAAAAATTAGTATCTGTTTTCATTGTCTTGTAATTTTTTGATGCAGCATTTGATTGAAAAAGTAGTGGCTCTGAATTATACTTTAAGACTTAGATGTAAAAATTATTCATGTTGTGTTTTTCACAGGGGCAAATAAGCTAAATTGTACTAACTGCGAATAGTATTTCGCCTTTTACCTTTATCTAATACTTTATTTAATACCCTAATGCATAATAATGATACATTCGCCCTACTCAACCAATGATGACTTTTATTTACTATAAATGACCCCCCCCCCCAACTCCCAATACCGGCAGCACATTGAATTGTCTTATCAATAGTCGTTAAAGAGCTTATGCGATTGCTGGCGAGAGACAATTCAAAGGTATGAATATTTATAAGAAATGCACTTGTCAAATTGTCAAAATTTTTTACCATCTTTTGAATTTTCTTTTCTCTAACCTAATTTTTTTACTCATTAACTTCGGATTTTATATATTTTTATTTTACACCGAAGTGGCCTACTAAACGTGTTCCAAAAATTAACACATAATGTTCAGTCAATACGACGACGCCAAGGATCTGGCAAAGAGACCTAATTCAATTAAGACCGACTTCAACGTTTTAAAGGCTTTGCAAGAAGAGTTTTTGCATTTCGTGCCATATAAAATTTACTTTTAATTCAAATTTAAATGTACTCAATTTTTTTCATAATAATTAAATCCATTATTAAACTCGTATCATTATGAAAAGATTTTATCCAATTTTAATCATATTAAGCTGAAATAGCTTTTGTTTTTGGGATTTCACCCCAGACCACACCCAGCACGCTAAAATACAAACTTCACACACACGATCCTCGTTTAGTTACAGATCGGCCCCTTCAAGAAACTGAGAGAGAATTGCACTCCTGCTTAACGGTCTTATTCCTTGACAGGGTAACTTTTTAGTTTGGCTGCTTATGACTGCAGGCAGTTCGGGTATTTCGATCTTAAGGGTTTCGGTAATACGGAGTTATTGACTTAGCAAGCGGCATCTTCTTTATTATTAATGCATTTTCCTCTGCACAAGTGTGTAATCGATGTTTGGTCTAGCTCTATTTTAAGAAAAATTCCAGTACTACATTTCAGAAATTGTATACCTTTTCCGGATTTTGATAATGGTTCTCAACCGCCCCTGGAATGTTTTTCACCTTCTCTTACTTGTAAAAGAGTCACAAACACGTAATGTTCAGGTTCGCAGTCAACACTTTAATTTTTCATTGAAACTTTGATATCAGTTCATCCTCTTGCATTCCTTTTTAGCTCTTAGAGTTTTTATTTTTTGCTGCATCTGCTTCTGGAAATAGTCTGGAGGAGCCATTTTTGATGTTTTTAATGTTGCAAGCTCTCGTCTTTGCTTTTTGTTCATGTAGAAAATAGAAGTTTCTGTTAGTCAAGTTCAAAAATACTAGCCATTCTGGGACTCATAGATATAATGGAATATCGTTTGTAGTAAAATTTGCTGTTGCCTTGTTGTATGTATTAATTTAACATTCAGTGTCGGTGGAGTTTAGCTCTGCTGTTACTATTCCTGTAAGAGCTGTTTGTATGAGAAAGGACTCACAATCGCTAGATGATGATCTTGAAATATTTAGTATCGTCTCTAAGTAAAATAAATGTTCTCTGTATCTACAGGAAATCTGGCATTAAAGGTTCTAGTATATATTTCGACAGCATTCTCTGAAAAAATCTTTGCTAACTTCGAATTGTCATCAACGTAATGCTTTCAGCGCTGCAGCACTATAATGTTCTTCTTTTATTCCTTCATACAGATGATCAATAAGTGACTGAATGAGCTGATAACGGACTACTTCTATTACTCTCTTCTCTGAGACGTTTTAATTGTGTTTTGTTGTAGTCTTTCTTTGATTAATAAATCGTACTTATCAAACTATGTACAATTTGCTGTAATGTCAAATAAACAATTTTCTTTCGATCCTCCAGTTAAGGGACTTCCAAAAGCACTTCCATTTTGTGCTCTTTTTAACACTAACGTCCTTGACCGAGATCAAATTACCTTTAAAACATTTTTGGAATATTCTGAAAATTGTACATATATAGCAAGTCAGCAGCAACAAAGTTAAATGAATTCTATCTTTTTCAAGCCATTTCACTTTAATTTTTTTACCTCAGCGTCACAGTCATGTGCGTTTATCAAAAGAAAGAAACCTCACTAACTTTTTAAAGATTGCTTCGACCATGCCATTTGTAAGCTGGGCCCACCTCCGTTCCAAACACTTACAAAAGTGCAAAATATGGAATCCACTTTTTAACTAATTCAAAATACCATAAGCGCCATCAAACAAATCAAAAAGGGTATTCCAGATCTACCTAAAGCAATTCTCCCACAGTTCTAAGCTATTGAAGAATCTGAAAGTGATGTGGAAGATGGATCTGAAATGATTGGTAAGATTGGTAATATATCTCTAAAAAATTTGAGAAAATTTGCTACCAATAACACTATGGAAAGTATGATAAACTTGGTCAGTTTTATACAGCTGATACCACAGTTGATTTGACTGATGACACTGTGCTTGTTGCTGACAAAGAATATCAATGTACATCTGGCTTTTGGTAGCTTATTGTTATGCAAAATCCCAGTGATGAATCATATCCTGCTGAAGACTATGCAAACTATGCAGAAATCATGGTGAAAATAAATGCAATGAAAAAAGGTACTAATGAAGATAGTGACATCCCAAATGGTAGTAAGGTATATTAATTGGAGTATTTGCTAGAGCACATACGACACGAAAAGAAGCAATTTGAATAGATGATTTGGAGTCTAAACCACCTTTACAACCCATTATTCTCTCTAGTGATTCTAATGCTCTACCCGAAAGATTTCGACTGACTGAGCACTTTACATTTTCCGCAAGTTTGCTCAAAATGGATTCTAAGCATTTTTGTGGATGTCTTCGGAAAAATTCTGGCAAATTCTCTTTTTTATATCTACTCAAGGGAGTAATGAAATAAGGCTCCTTTGGACACCGGTGAAGGCCATGCGAAACCTTTTAATATTTTAAAGGAATTTTCTAAAGTATGTCAAGCTTTTTAAGCTTTTAAGACAAAATGTTTATTGAAGGTTCTTTGCTATTCTTGAGTCCTTTCTCTTACATTGTACAATGTGTGTTACACTGCATTAAATGACATTTGATAAATGTTGCATTTAACGCTGGTGTTCCTCAAGTTTTTCTTCTTGGTCTTCGTTACCTAACGATTTTCCTAGTAACTTGCTTCAGTTCATCAGCATCTATACCAATGACACTATGTTGTACTCTGGCATTGGCCACAAAGATACTCTCCAGAAATAAGTCGTACGTACGGAAAACTTAGAGTTTGACTTTTAGGCTGTCAGATTTTGGGAAAGGAAGTGACTGTTTTCTTCCAATAGCCAAAACTGCAACTGATGCTGTTTAAATGAAAACTGATTTCTTATCTCCTTCCAAACTTCATCGATAACTATTCTGCTGTTAACAATGGTGAAGCTGCTGGAATGCCCACCAAAGAAACAGCTTCGTTAGTCATTTTCTCCAGATCAGACGTGGGGTTCTTGTTGTCTTTATACTGGTAAGTCTGCTTCTTAAAACGCTGGTTCTTTGTATCGTACCAGGCAATACCCAATGCCTTAGACCATTTTGTATCTTTATAAATCTATCACATGAAATAAATATCTGTAAGGCGAAATAACAAAGGACTATATCTCTTGAGTCATTTTACCAAGCATCACACCTATTTACTAGTTTATTTGACTTTATACAAACTGAATACATTCTCAAACCTCCCCCTCCAAACCTAAAAGACAAACGTGCTAGAATACAGCTTTTGTAAGAAACGTGATGATGTAAAAAAATGGCTATAATACATCAGTACCAGGTGGGGGTATCTATAAGCATACATACCCACCAAATTAATTATGATAGTGCTACTAATACTAATAATAAATGTGATGAATATAATAAATGTCCTGGATACGACGTGAAACTGCATCCGCTAGTTGTAGAGAGCCTTTGACCAAGGAACACGTCCCTACTGACAGACATGGTCTCCTTGCATGTCTTTAAGATAATTTCTAATGGTGCCTTGGCTAGCGAACACATTACGGTAGGAAATTCTTATACTAAATCGGACACAGCCTACCAAGCTTCCAGTAACCGGAGATGGTTCCAACTACTGGGTCAAGTAGTGAAACCAATAATTTGATCAGCGAAGGAGAGATAAATACCCAACGGCGGTGAAAGTGGATGAATGAAAACGGCAATGCCAAGGAAACCTAGTGATTGTGTCATGAGAAAAACAGCTATTGCCATTATGATGACAGAATTGTCAAAAAGGTAATGCCTCTTCGGTGGTCGGAGGACTAAAAAGGTCCATGACCATCAGCTCGAACCCAAGTTGATGTAGAAAAATTTGTCACTGGATCCAAGTCGCCTGAATACATTTTATTAGAAGGTATCTTCAAAAAGCTAACCTCTCTAAGACACATTCTAAATGCTAAAATCTCCAAAAGGAACAAGAAAAGCATGGTCAAGGAAAAAGTAATAAGAATTCATGGACAGAACTCATGAACGTTAAGGCACGTAAAAACTCCTGTAAAAATTTTATGGGTCTGGAAGAGCAAGCGGTCGTGACTAAACATAGTTTTACGGTGACGACATCAAAAAAATTCAACCACGGCAAATTTTTTCAGTCTGGCTTTATTCAAATATACGCAACGTCTGGGCAAGTGAAATGTTACCAACAGCAGTTGACGTAATATATGTGAGAAACTGCAAACTCAGATACATTTAATCAATTCTTACTCTGGCCTCGAACGCTACACACGAAGACATGAATTACTGTACTTTTCGATTCCTTCACCTTCTTTCTGTGGAACTTTTATATTACTAGAAATTGCAACATCAATAACAAAGCAGAACATAATACCCATGCCATGAATTACTATGTCTAGCCTTCTTGCTTGAAGTTCGTTATCGGTTTGTTATATTATTGTTGTTATAAGTATCATTGTTATTATTGTTATTGTTAGTATAATCGAGTGGTTACAAACCATCTAGTGATGGATGGATGCAAAACTTACATGTATACAATCCCTCTCAGGGTCTCACCCAGAAACCTGAGGAAATGGGAAGGCTGGCTTCAGACAACAAATACATATATGTCAGATGTAAAAGTTTAAAAGTTTAAAAGAAATAAATAAATAAAAAGAGAACATAATTGTATAGTAAAATAGTAAAAAGAGGTAGTTTTATAATGATAATGCTTTCGTAGTATATGTGCTGTCCCATTAAGCACAATTTTTTGTATTTCGGCGAGCAAGTTTTTTCCAGGCAGCTTTGCAACATGTTTTTCTACGTCTTTGTTTACAGCACCTAAAGCGCCTATTGCTACCGGTACAATAGTGGTTTTCATTTTCCACATTTTTTCATCTTTAAGTTGCAAGTCTTTATACTTTGAGAGTTTTTCAAATTCTTTAACCGAAACGTTCTTAGCAGTTGGTACAGTCATATCTATTAGCAAACATGTCTTTTTATTGTGATCTTTAATGATAATATCGGAACGGTTAGCCTGAATGGTCCTCTCTGTATGGATCCAAGAGTCCCATAAAATTGTACTTTTTTCATTTTCTGTGACAGGTTCAGGTTTATGTTCGTACCAATTAGTCGCGTATGGGAGACCAAAGTGTTGACAAGCCTTCCAGTGGATATTTTGTCCAACTCGATCATGCCTAAGCTTGTATTCAATTGGTGTTATGATTGGACACTCAGAAACAATATGATCTATTGTTTCTCTGGAAGAGTCGCAAAACCGACAATTACGGTTTGTACCGTTATGAAGGATTTCTGCTTGGAAATTCTTGGTAGAAGAACTTTGATCTTGCGCAGTCAGTAAAAATACTTCAGTTTCAGCTTTTAGCCCCAAGCTTCGTAACCACTGATGGATGAGTTTCTTATCTACATCAGCATCATCGATTCATTTTGGGTATTGGCCATGGAAGGGTTTGTTTTGCCAATTTAGATTAATGTTTCTTATTCCTTCATTTTTTGCCGTTTGCTTTACGATCTTAGCTTGCTTGGTGCAAGGCATACTCTTCTCGCGTACAACTTGGTCAACCTTAAGTTCTACCATGAACTTTCTACCTTCGTTAGTGATAGAGTGGGCTCTTTTCGTCTGTTCATGAGAAAGCACCAATTTTAGCATCGAATCCGAGGTTTATTCAAGATATTTACATAGTTATATTGTCATAGTTTTGGAGCTCAGTTCCAATTGCATCATTCCTCTTCCTATATCTTTCCTAGGGATATACAACCTATCCACGTCAGCTTTCGGGTGATGCATTCGTTACATTGTCATAAACTTTCTTACTTTCGTATCCATTTTCCGGATCTCGCTTGAAGACCAATTGATTACATTAAAACTATATGTAACGACTGGAATTGCCAGTGTATTTATTGCTTCTATTTTATTGTTAGAATTAAGCTGCGTTTTAAAAATACACATAACCCTTCTGTAGAGCTCTTTTTTAACTTCCTCTTTCATATTGTTGTGTTGGATTGCGTCACTTTGATTAATACCCAAGTATTTATATATTTCTCCAGATTCAAGTTATTTAATGGTTTCATGCTCGTCTAATTCTATGTCACTTGACTGTGCTAGTTTTTCTTTCTTAAAGGTTGCTTTAGCACAATTATCCAATCCGAATGACATATTGATGTCATTACTGAAAGTCTTTACAGTTTTCAACAGCCCTTCAAGTTCACTATCATTCTTTGCATCATTCTTTACTTTTGATCGTCCATATCAAATAAGTGATCTAAAACTTTACCATTAACTTTGTATCTATAGCCTGTTGCATTAAGCAGTTTCGAGAGTGGGAAAAGGGCGACACAGAAGAGAAGGGGAGACAAAGAGTCTTCTTGGAAGATACCACAATTTATGTTAATGTGATGGGATTTAAGAATTCCGTTTTCATGGCTTAAAGAGAGAGTTGTTTTCCACATCCTCATGCTACTTCGTATGAAATTGACGAATACTGGAGAGACTTTGCACAGCTCAAGTGATTTCAAAATCCAGCTATGTGGAAGGCTGTCAAAACCCTTCCTGTAATCAATCCATGCTACACTTAGGTTTCTATGCTTCAATCTAAAGCTTTCCAAAACCATTTTGCCTATGAATAGCTGATCTCCACACCCATAGGACCCACGTTTACAGACTTTTTGCTCTTCGGGAAATACGTTATTTGTTTTAAGAAACGAATAAGTTCGATCGGCAAGAATTGAGGTAAGTAATTTGTATGTGGTACTTAAACAGGTAATTGGCTTGTAGTTTTTTGGTTTTTTTGTCTCGTTGGTTTTCGGTAATAGATATGTAGTGCCTTCAGAAAGCCACTGCGGACATATTTAGGGGTTGCTGAGGAATTGTGAAAATTGCTGGGCCATAATTTCATGACAACCGTCAAGACAATTCAACTAGAAATTATTGACTTTATCAATACCTGGAGATTTCCATTTCTGCACATTACTCAGGGCACTCTTGACCTCCTCAGTTGTAATATTGTTTCATTCCTGTACAGGAATGTCTGCATTTGATGATTCAACTTCTTTAATCCATTCAGCTTCTTCATTATGAGGCTGTTCCTTACATCAGATGTTCTTCCAAAACTGTTCCACGTCTTCAATCTCCGGTGCTTCAATGATTTTAATTCCTTCTTTACCTACTTCCTTATAAAACGTTTTGGGGTTTGTCTTAAAAGTGTTATTTTGTCTATAGAACTTTACTCGTTTCTCAAATCTTTGCATCCTTTTCACTTTCGCCTGCATCTTCTGCTTTGCAGTCTCATTGACTTTACTTATGTTATCCCTATTTAGCTTATATTTCCTTTTGAGTTTGTGGCATATTCTACTTTTAACATTTTTTCCTCTATGAAGTTCTGATAACACAGAAAGTTCCCCTCGCATGCCTTCTATTTCGTTTTCAAATTTAATCCTCCATTTAGGTTTTTTTCTTACATATTGTCTACTTTTCTTTAGCTTTACTCCACATTCAGAGGTAATAGATGTCGCAGCTGCATATATTAATTGCTTTAAAACACTCGGGTCTAAGTTGTGGTCTTTCAGTTCTAAAATCATCTTTGGTGCCTCATACCCATTCTAATGTTATTATTGTTCTTTTGCTGTTTTGAATTTTGGAAGGAATTCCCTATCACTCATTTCAGTAAACTTAATTTTAGCATATTCTTTGAGTATGTTAGAGCGTATCCTTTCAATATGACTCAGTTCCAACTCAGTAAATGGCACATTCATAGCTGCCTCAATATTTTCATTTGTCGGTAGTTCAATCTCAATCACTTTAACTCTAGTATTTTCATTTACTTCCCTAGCATCTCCATTCACATTTTCTGGTACCTCAATGTTATCTTCAATTAAATTCTCTGCACTATTTAATGAGTTCTCTAAATTTTCGGCACGGACAATTTCTTTAATCAGGTTTAATTCTACATCAGCGAGTCTTTTTTTTATGATGTCACGAAGGACATTTGCTAGTTAAATTGCATCAAAATACGGTCTAATATTTTTATTACGCGCTCTCCGTGTATTAAAAGTTCTTAATGTGCAGCTGATTTCAGATGGGTTTTCTAATCCCAGATAGTAGGAATAAATTACTTCCTTATAATCATCTCTACTCCATTTAAAATGTTTTTCTTTTTTCTTTACGTTTGCTTGCGATGTTGTCTCAGTTGGGGTCAAATTAAAAATATCTTGGTTTGAAATTCCAGACAGAGTTGCGTTAGATGAGTGAGTTTCAGTCACCAATTTTTCGAATGCAGCAGGCTGATTCCTCCTTGAGGGACGCGCTCCTTGGTTAACCGCGCGACGAGCAATGCGGAATGTATTTCTTCTAGTATTGATTTATGATTTATTTTTTCATTAAAGTTTTCATTAACCTCATTCGCCCACGTCGAAACTCCACAACCGGATGCATTTTAACGTCATACCCAGAACGATTATTATTATTATGAAGCATTTCTTTACGTATGAGTTTCAGTACAATTACCTACCGGCTCACCCCAGTGACCTGGGGCAGATAAAGGTCCTATGGGCTATGACATGAACATAAAAGGGACGATTGACATATTACAAAGAGAATAAAATAATTATGACAAGGAAGTAAAAACATCATAGGCACGAAAATTAAAAGATTATTGTCATATTACTGCAAACTATTATTATTATTATTACTAACTATTACTGTTATTACTATTACTTATTATTATTATTATTATTATTATTATCTTAGTTTGTAGCATTTGCACAGGCTGTTCTTAATGCCGCTTTGTTCCTCTTGGGCTAGCCACAACTAGCAGCCAAAGGCCAAGAGGTTTCCTTCTCCTTACATTTCTAAAACTTTTCTAAAAATCCTAGCTGTTCCTAATAAGGCTGTCTTTTGTATTATACCAATGTCTAACTCAATTTTTATCATATCAGTCCATCTCTTGAAATTTTTGCTTACACACCCCAAAGCTCCAACAACAATTGGTACAACACGAACATTCTTCAGTGACCAAAGCCTTTTCAATTCAATTTTCAGGTTTTGATATTTTTCAATCTTTTCCTGTTCCTTATCATGTACCCTACAATCTCCTGGTACAGCAACATCAATAATGATACAAGATTTGCTTTTCTTATTAACCACAATTAGATCAGGTCTTCTGGCCTCAATAACATTATCACACTGTATGTTAATATCCCAAATCAATTTCATGTCATCATTTTCAACTACTCCCTCCGGGCAGTGCTCATACCACTTCTCCTTCCTTTCAAGATCATATTTCTCACATAATTTCCAATGGATTAGTTTAGCAATGTTATCATGCCTCCTCTTGTAATCGCGTTGAGCAAGCTTTTTGCACTCACAAATTATATGCTGTACAGTTTCACCCTTTTCACCACACATTCTGCACATCAGATTTTCTGTTGTTTTGTCGATCTTATGTTTAATATAATTTGTTCTTAGTGCCTGCTCTTGCGCCGCAAATATCGTTGCTTCTGTTTGTATTTTCAAGTCACTTTGGGCAATCCAATACCAAGACAATTCTCTATCTACTTCTTCAGGCATTTCACGATCAAACTGCCCACACATTCTTTTTTCATGCCACTTAGATTTTAGTTTTGTTTGACTTTGTCTCTTAAATTCTTCTTTCTCTACTAAATTGACAGTTTTAATTATGCCCATTTTTCTTACAGCTTTCAAAAGGAATTTATCTGACTCCCGAACATATAAACCTAAGTTGTTTTCCTCCAATCTTACACATGTTTCAATCCCAATCAGGCCTCTCCCCCCGTCTTTTCTTTTCAGGTATAACCGATCAACATCACTCTTAGGATGTAGCGCTCCATACATCGTTAAGGTCTTTCTTGTCGTTCTATCTAATTTCTTCAGCTCATCAACTTTCCATTCTATGATTCCTGCGCCATATCTTAAGAGTGCAACTGCCCAAGTATTAATAGCTTGGATCTTATTCTTACCATTTAATTTAGATTTTAACACCAACCTCAAACGTCTTTTATATTCAGATACTACCTTAAGTTTCATCTCTTTCTCTTTAATCTCATCTAACTCTAAAATTCCAAGATAAGTATACCCATTTTCATCTACCTCTTTCATAATATCTTTCGTGGGCAAATGAATTCCGTCACACGTAATCAACTTCCCTCTTTTCAAAATAATCACTCCACATTTTTTTAAGCCAAATTCCATGCCAATATCCTTGCTGAATACAAACACTGTTTGTACTAAGCTATCAATTTGGTCCTCACTCTTTCCAAACAATTTGAGATCATCCATAAAGAGGAGGTGATTCAACTTGAATTCTTTCTTACTCCATTCATATGATGCATTCACTTTTCTCAAGACAAGAGACAGTGGGATCATGCATATCACGAATATCAGTGGGGAAAGACTGTCTCCTTGGAATATACCTCTTTTTACATCTACTTCACACAGTTCAGACCCATTTGAAGTTAACAGGAGTTTCCATCGTTTCATACTTTTCTCCATAAAGCTCCTAATGTTGTTAGCAATACCAAACATATTAAGACATTCTAGAATCCAGCTATGTGGGACAAAATCATAGGCTTTCCTGTAATCAATCCACGCCATAGCTAGATTCGTCTTCCTCTTCTTACAGTCCTTTAGTATTGCTTTATCGATAAGTAGCTGATCTTTTGTCCCTCTGCTCTTTCTCTTACAACCTTTTTGCTCTTCCGGAAGCAAATTTTCGCTTTCCATAAAACAGTACATCTCTTCCGAAATAACACCAGTTAGCAGCTTCCACATCAGTGGAAGACAGGTTATTGGTCTGAAATTCTCGACAGCATTTCCTTTTGTTGGTTCCTTCTGACACAACACTGTTCTTCCATAAGTCATCCAAGCTGGTATTTCTTTTGTCCCATCAAGAATATCGTTTAACTGACTGGCTATCCTTTCATGCACTCTATTGAGTTTCTTTATCCAGAACCCTTGCACTCCGTCATGCCCGGGTGCCTTCCAATTTGGCATTTTCCTGCATTGCTTCATAACCATATCTTTATCAATTATAATATTCTTCTGTTTAACATTCACCATTTCCTCCTTCAGACCATTCAACCAATCAGCATCTTTGTTATGCTCTTTCCCTACGCTCCAAATTTCACTCCAGAAAGTTCTACTTTCCTCTGCATTGGGTATGTCACCATTACTCTTTCTAGCATTTCCATTTAACTCATGATAGACCTTCTTTTGATCCACTCGGAACAATCTATTTATTCTGTACTGATCTATTCGTTGTTCGTATCGGGTAACTTTTGCAGCTTTGGCAAGAACCCTTTGTTTTAATTCTTCAATTACTGTTGTTAAACCCTTCCTTTCTACTCTGTATTTTTCCTTTACCAATTTTGCCTTACCCTCTCTCGCAACGCCAATTTGTTTTTTCTTTACCCTTTCAAGAATGTTAATATCCTTAATAAGTTGCTTGATATCACCTTCAATACGTCTTTTCCACCACGGATCCTTCTTCTTTCCTCCTTTATATTTTCTAAGCCCTAGTCGATCTGCTACCCAGACACCTGCAGCTTTGATGAGATTATTTGTTTCTGTTATACTCTTCGTTTCGATGAAATCCAACACTCTATTAACTTTAGCAGTAGCTACATTTAGGCTTTTCATGTTAACATTCTTAAATTTAATTCCATCGGTATTCCTGCCTTCAATGACGATATCATTTAATTGAGCAATAATTAGCTGCGTTTCTTCATCTAATGTTTCAATATAAGGAATCACATCGCCAAAATTCTCATTTGGTTCATGAAACATATGATCACTTTCTTCCCCACCTATCACTCTGTTATTTCCCTTTGGTATGTCCTCAACCTCTTCTGTATTCACATTCACTTCTTCACTATCTAGATTTATCTTTCTTTGAATATTTTCAATTTCCAAATCAGAGAGCCAGCCGTTTTTTCTAATGGCTCTTGCTTGATCACACAAGCGTTGCTCAGTGACATCAAAGACTCCCCGTTCTCTCCATTCATGCATCATTCGTTGCCTGTAACCCCTTACTGGTTTTTCATTCTCATCAAAAGCCTTGCTTCTTAAGAAGCATTCCATAACAATCTTATTTACTTGATTTGACCACTTGGTTCTGACAGTCATAGGATGACGACCGGGTCCCCGCTGTCGAACCAGGGGACACCTGCCGGGCGAGGCACCTTCACGATCTGCTCCAGTGCCATTCACGCCGTTATTTTCAATATTATTTGTATTCACTTCACTCAATTAGAGGGTAGTGGTGATAAGGTGTCACAACCACCAGTATTTTTATCGAGACACCATTTCTAGGGAAGTTGCCAACCAAGGCTAAAGAGCCCCCCCTACCCATGAGGCAGACTTAACCCCGCCGAATGCCAATTCGGTACTTTAAAGTCTCGGGGTAGGCTGACAGGTGCTACACCTTGCCCAAGGGTGACCTGGAGGTAGTTGTGACAAAGGGTAACCTCATTCGCCCACGTCGTAACTCCACAACCGGATGCAGTTTAATGTCAATACCCAGGACAATTATTATTATTATTATTATTATTATTTATACATTCAAGCCTATCCTCTGGCTGATCTTAATATCGTGATATTTTTATTTAGTGAGTCATAACCAATGACCAAGGGCTAGCAAGGGGGCTTCTCCTTCTTTACATTTGCAATATTTTTCTTAGGATTCTGGCTGTTCCTAACAAGGCAGTTTTGTGCAGATCTTCAATATTACATGGAATATAAATCTTCTAAATCCACTTCTCAAATCCTTTCGTTGCACTTCCAAGGACTCCTATTGCTACTGGCACTACTTGATCTTTCATTTTCCAAAGTCTTGCTACTTTTCTTTTCAGGAACTGATATTTTTCAACTTCTTCTTTTTTCTTTTCCTCTACACTTCCATCTTCTCTTTTTCTTATCAATAAAGACAATATCTGGGCTCCTAGCATTTATTACATTGTCACACTCACACAGTCTATTGATATCCCAGAGAAGTTTCATATCATCATTTTATACAGCCCCTTCGGCAGTATGTTCATACCACTTCTCTTTATGGTCCAGTCGCTTTTTCTTACAAAGATCCCAATGGACATTCTTGGCAACATTATCGTGTCTTCTCTTGTACTCTTTTTGTGCAAGTTTTTCACATACACTAACTATATGTTGCGCTGTCTCTTCTCTCTTCCCACAAAGTCTACAGGTAGAATTGTTGTCATTCCCTGGATGAGGTGCATACATAAGCTGACGGGGCCAATCTAACCGACGCAGCATCTTTTTTTTTGACACACTTATGACCCTTTTCGTACCAGTAGAAGCCACACATGAAGACCAGGAGCTACACTTGCTTGTAAGAGACTATTGGAGACCCCCATGTTATTTATAACTAACTTACTTACTAACTGACTAACATAAGGAATAGTTCATGAGAACTGTAGCCTATGCACCCCAAGTTGCGACAACTTTGACTCCAAACGTACTTTCAATTTGTAACGTTGTGTAGGATTTATTTATTTAAAAGTACTCCACATTCGATGTTTTGGATATTGAAGAATATGATGAGGGCCCACACAAGTTTCTGAGCATTCAGACCCCATCACAGAAAATAATTCCTCTTCATGATGAAATTATCTCGTCTTTGACGAGAGGTTGTTGATAGTGGTAACCAACATGGTGCAAATGTTGTTTTTGTCTCAGAAGAATCCAGGGTATCTAGCTTTTCTGATTAACTTGGACAAAAGGAAATAAAAGGAGAGATCGGAAAGAGCAAGTAGTTATATCCTCGACATAGCAGTTTTTAACTTTTTAAAAAGATGACTTAATATTTCATTGTAGACAATCTAGTCTAAAATCAAAATGGGTGAGGTAGACAACTCAATTGACTATGGCAGCCATACTACTCAGGAAAAGATAACAATTACTGTTGGAACCTGCCAAGGATTGGTAAGTTTTTTTCCATTTTTGAAATACAAAACGGAAAATTTGTGCCGAACTCTTGAAAGTAAATATTAACAGCAACAAATCTAATTGACAATCTTGTAAATGTTTCTTGGTAAGAGATGTGGGTCTTAGCTAATTGCTGATAAGTCATCGCATTGAAAAGTTCAGTTTCTGCAGACACCGCTACCTGAGCAAAAACAGAGCAGAACTGGATTAATTACAATATTTTAAAAGTTTCAAATAATAATAAAGCCAGAGTTGATTAAAGTCTATTTGTTTATTTCAAATAATTGCTTATTATTCAGCTGACACGTAGGCCTACTGACAGCCACACATATTGGTCGTTTGTATATACTGCCAGAGTAATTAGGTTAGGAAGAACATAACGTAGATTATATACTTTATGAAGAGGTTGGGGGCCGTTTTGATATTAATCAGTAATTCTGAAGTTGCAAGGAAAGTTTTTGTCAGTCAAGATTTGAAGGATAGTCCTGCTTATTAACCTTAAAAATTGTGTTTAAAATTAAATTATAAAGCAGTTGTTTTTATATTTAGAAAAAAGAAACCCACCCTTTTTCATATTTAGTGATTTAAACTTTCACGAAGGTACTTATTTCAAGTTTTTACTCAGAGCTTATTTTTTTAGGGGGGGGAGGGGTGTCATTTAAGCACAATGCCTCTTGTTTGTTTTACTTCGGGGTGAACCAACGAACAAGTTTCTAGCTGTATGACATACAGTCTTCCTCAGAGTATGCTTTAAGGCCTACACATTGACCTTGTTTTATTTCCATTGAATGTTAGTTTCTTGTGTACTACATTATACTAATACAACTGATAAAGTTGGATTAGGACAACATAGGTTAGGATACCAAATTACAAAGCTGACAGTAGCAAACAACATGTTGAACAGGTCAGGTGGTTTCTTAGTATTTTGTGAACCTGATGTGAAAAGAGTTTTTTATTAAACCAAAATTGGAAAAAGCCCTAATTTGAAATGCATGCCTGGATCAAGTAATTGAATGACAATAAATTTAAAACCTAGATTTAATAAAGTTCATATTCATATTTTTAACAGGAAACCTTTTTTCTTTCTTGAAGTAAAATTAACTAACTTGTTACCTCATAGCATGGCTTAAAAGGAGCTCATTTGGTATCAATAATCCGAGTTGAATATGGATCAACTGTATTAGGTGAATCCACAAAAGTTGAAGCTGATGGCACACAAGCAACAACAGAATACAATTATTCCTGTCATATGAATGTCTCATCAAATGATCCTTATTCATTGGATGAATTAGCTCAGAATCCTTTGGTTTGTAAGTATCATGTTTCAAAGTTGACATATTCTTTTCTATATTCTTTAGTTTTATAAGTGTACTTGTTTTGTAGTAATTGACTGTAGTACATGGAATCATGTGTACTTGAAAAGTTTTTTTGTCAATGACTGTAGCATACCTAAAATCAGTACCCACAGTTAATAGTGCAAAGATGGAAAGGCCATATACCAGTTTGGAGAAATTTGTACATCTTCTCCTTTTTAACTGTATTGACCAGTTAGTTATTAACATCTATGAGTAACAGGAAATTTCTACCAGAAAGAGCTAGTACTGACTAATTACTAACAAATTAGAATTTCCCAAGTTAGCAAACAAAAACTCATGTTGTCAAATTTTTTACAACAGTTATACTGCCAGTCTGAAACATATCCAACACTGGTTGAATAACTATATGTGAGTGGAAATGGATTGGCAACTGTTTTGTTTTCTGCCATTTACCCTTCCTCATTTGTCAAAAATGTATTTTCTCATCTAACACTGATGGGGTGAAAAATTCAATATGAATATAATCTCTTCTAGTGGTTATCATCATCATGAATGTCATGATACTTTCCTTATGGAGGTATGTCTTTGAAAGTAAATCTAGCTCAAAGTATGTTGTAGATCAAGGACTTGAGGTATTGTGGATATAGTCATACTATGTAATAGTTTTGTAAAACCTTTGTATGGATAAAATTTTGAATTAATGGCTGATAGGAAACAGCAGAATTGTTCAGTTCAGTTCAGTTTTCATTTTAAAATTCACACAATATACAAGTTTCAATATTATTCTAATGGTTTAGTTCTTAACCAATTATGCCAATTTTTTTTGTCAGAATTATTTTGTAATAAAAGTAATTTCATATTCCTGTAAGTCTTAAATTCCATCTATTCTTATTTTTACAACTGTTATGCTGGGGTCTATTTGATGATATCTCCTTCCCTACTTCTCAAACAAAAAACAACAACCAATAAAATGAGACATTCTGTATTGATATCCCTAAATATTATTGACTAAAACTTTCAATTATATTTGAGTAGATAATGATTGATCATGTGTATCACAATGTTTTTAGTCCATTTGAATTGTGGAAATAATGTTAATATAAAAGAAATCAATCTTATAAAGTATTAGCAATATAATTAAATATGGTAGAGGAATTTATATTTTTTTTTTATGTTTTTTTTCCCCTCTTTAGTGACCTTTATAGAAGTATTGCCAAAAGACAAAAAAGCTAAAGAAGAAAAAACACACATTCTTGGTCAGACATGTGTAGATTTGCTACCTCTGTTAAAAGGTAAGAGAACATTATTGTGTCAGTATTTCATTTCACAACAGCATTTTCCATACAACTTTGAAAGGATGTACATTAATTTTAATAATCCTTTCTCTGATAAAATGTAATGTAGATCTCTATTTAACTTTTCCCACAACATACTTAGTAGTCCTTGATTTTATGCCCTGGCTCTATATCTTACTTTTCTGTAACAGACCTTGATGAGGTTTAGAAACTATGATTGAAAACATCCCCCATCCTAATTTGCCACTGATACTCCTGTTACATGTAGGCAAAATCTGTTGCAAAGTCAGTGATATTACACAGTGGAGACCTGTTGGTAACATATCACCATGAAAACTAGAGCTTGTAATCCTGAAATCTAGGATATGTGAAGGAATGTTTTAAGCAACTGCGGCTTAGGATGTCATTAAAAACAAAATATATCTTGTTGCCAATTTCATTTCTTGTAAACTGTGGATTTTCTTATTTTGGAAGTTATATTTTCATTTTTCAGGAAAATGAAACATTCATATACACAGTCATGCCTTGGATAATTTTGTCAAATATCTCTGACTACAGAACTGACATACAGAGCAGTCAACTGCAGCCACATCTCAAAAGGCAGAGAGATCATGTTTTGTTTTGCATTACCAGTGAATACTTTAGTAGTATTTTCCATTAGTATTTGCTGTTTTTTGTGTATTTTTTATATACCATGCAACTTCAATTTTACTTTGTTTATATTGCTTTTCAAATTTCAATAACTATGCTGTTTTAATACATTTATCTCCAATTGTTATTCAAATATAATTGGAGATAAATGTTTTATTGTTATTCAAATATGGGAGGACATGACACAAACCTGCTCACGGTGTCCTCTGCAAAGCCAAATGGCTTGCTGATTGTGTCAACCACTCAAACTACAGCTACATACTTACTTCAGGGATATATTTCAACATTATGACTATTCTCCCAGCAACAACACATCATCAAAACTATGGGTTCTTTTCAGAACCGACATGCTCCTTACTTACCTGTAACACAGAAAGATTTTCTAACTGGAAAGCTGAAATACTGGCCCAAATATTGGCAAATTGTGATATTGTTTGGGTACAAGAGACACATCAAGACAAAAACAGTAAGTGACCCTATTTACAAGGGAAAAATCTGGCTGTGGAAATCCAACATAAACAATATGGGAATGTAGTATTTACCATACCCTTCTTACCCATTGATCAAACCTATAACAACAGCAGTGATAATAACATTGAAACAATTACTGTGTGCCTGAAAGATCTGGCAATCACATCGGTCTACAAACCACCCAACCCCTGCTTCCACCTCAATGAGCTTCCAGCAAACTGTAAATGGAAATACCACCTAACTATCTGTGACTTTAATTTGCATAGCACATTATGGGGTTATGGAGAGACCAACAATGATGGCACTGCAGCAGAGGCTGGGCAGAGGCCAAGCAACCAACACTTGTTCATGATCAGAAACAACCATTTTCATTTAACAGCTCTCACTGGAAAAGAGGTTATAACCCAGACATCGGATTCATCAGTCATAATATCAGCCCAATGTTTACAAAGGAAGTTCTTGAACCAATGTCCTACAGTCAACATCAACCTATTGCCCTATCCATCAGTGCCCCAAATAAAGTACTACACACTCCATTCCACAGATGCTTCAATCTAACAAAGGCAGATTGGGCCAGTTTTGCCAAGCAAGTGGACATGCAACGACTTGTTTAATACCTACAAGTCTTCATACCAGCAAGATCCCTTCTCAGACAAAACCATCAGTTTAGGAGAGGAACTACTTTGAAAGTATAGCAGAACAATGCAGAAAAAGATGGCAATGCATGATAGAATCAATGAATCTGACTCATAACAGCAAAAAGGCCTGAACTACCATCAAGAGGCTTGGGAATGACACCACCACAGTAAAACCAACATCCACTGTCACAGCCAACCAGATTGCCACTCAACTTTTACTGAATGTTTTACTGAATGGGAAATCCGCACACAGATGACCAGCATGGGATTATCAGAGATACAAAATCCCATCTAGTACCACCAACTCAGATGGAGCTCTCATCAAACCATTCAATTTGGATGAACTGAAGAAGGCTCTGAAATTTCTGAAGAATGGCAAAGCAGCAGGCACTGATGGCATTCTTGCTGAGTTTTTGAAGCATATTGGCCCCACTACTAAAGGGTGGCTAGTGGGGCCTATTCCAAGACTGCATGAACCACAAGAGAATCCTGCAACAATAGAGGCAATTAAAAATCATTGCTGTCCTCAAACCGGGAAAAGATTCAGACAACCCCAAGAGCTTTAGACCAATCTCCCTACTAAGAATTACATACAAACTATTTGAATGTATGATACTTGGAAGGATTAGCACCACCATTGATGAGAAACTCATCCCAGAACAGGCCAGCTTTTGCCCAGGGCATTTGTGCTCAACACAACTCACAAACCTGATGCAGGATATTGAAGATGGTTACCAAGTGTCATGAAATTGTGGTGTTTATTATTAATTAAACAGACCTTTAATATGTTCATTCTTTTATTCCTTTAGGTATATATATGTATTAACATCTACACTGGTTTTGTGTTTAATAAAGCCTTTTGTTCAGGCATACTTCTGAGTCGATTTTATTACACCAAGAAATGCACATTACTGGGGAAGCATTTGTCGATTTAACAGCTGCATATGACACTGTACAACATCAATGGCTCATACTCAAAATTTGGACCATCACAAATGATGTGGACCTGTGTCATACAGTACCAAGTATGCTGGCAAGTAGATGGTTCTTCATTGAACTTAATTGTCAGAGAAGCAGATGGCGCACACAATGCAATGGCCTACCACAAAAAAGCGTTTTATCACCTCTTCTCTTTAACATCTACACAAATGATTTACCATTACCAAGTGAATGCAGGCATTTCATCTATGCAGATGACACCTGTGTAACAACTCAACAGCAACATAATCCACACCAGTCCATACTCTGTATGCTCTGTCAGGCATAGCCCCACCACATGTGAGAAGGACATCTGCCACTAATCAGAAACGATTAATACAAATCACCGATGACCGTCACCCGTTGCATAACTATGACCCACCTCTAACTCGACTGAAGTCAAGACATAGCTTCTTGTCTATACCAGATGAAAATATCTCATCTTCTCAACCTCAAAGAAAAACCACGTGGAAGGCACTATGGAATGAATCACCAAACTCAACAGCTTTTGAGAGCAGAGGTGTAGTTCCCAAAAAACAACTTGCTACTGGCCACAATCTTGGCTGGACAACATGGTGCAGTCTAAACCAGCTATGAACTGGTTCTGGTAGATACAAATCTGTCATGAAACAAATGGCATTATCAACATTTGACACGTGCAGCTGTAATGCCATACAGACTATGGACCACCTTCTGCAATGTCCAGACGCCCCAAATGGCAACTATGCTGACTTAGAGGAGCCCACACCATCAGCAATATCATGTCCCCACTACTGGGCAAAAAACGCTGTAGCTGAGACACAAAAACGAATGAACAATTCAAATATAAATATCTTTTTTTCTCCTTTATGTGGCTATCCTATGAAAAGATGAGATGGCTCATTACATATTCCAACTTCCATGCTTTGCAATTGGTGCCAGATCAGCACAGGTTTTTACCTAACAGTTCTTTCAAACCCAAACAGTTTGGACTGACATGATGCTGAGGAGTTTAGGGTTTGATGGGATTATAGCAAGTGAGGCCTTATATGACCATTGTGCCTATGTTTTCAATTGTTTTGGCTATCCTGTGTATAACATGGCCAAACTGCTGTGGGCAATAGCCAGTTAAATATGGAGTTGTGATACATTAAAACAACACTGTTGAACAGAATCATTGGGGATTCAGTTGGTCCTCTGGCACCAGTAGTCAAAGTTCTTTTAGTTTTGATGTCTTCACATTTCAGTGGCCAGGTCTTGTATGTGTAAAGTAAAATGGGATGAATGGATGATTAAATAACCCAGACTTTGGTCAAAAGACTGATTCCATATATGTATGCCACAAGGTATTTTTGAGTGGAAAATTTGTGTTATTATTGATAGAATCTTGACTCAATCTTTTGGTTGTAAATTAGCTAGCATGAAAGACCCCTATGTACTCTAACAGGACACCATTTCAATAGAAAAATTCAGGTCAGTCCAAGACAAGTGTGAAAAATGATGTTTCATTCAAGAAGGCTTTATTTTCTCAGGAATTAAAAAAAAGAAAATAGTTAATGTGATGCAGAACAGGCTTTAAAAAGCCTTTTGAAAGAGCCTACTTTTCTGAAGGAATGCAACAGATAATTTATAAAAGAGTATAAAGAAAAAGATAAAGAGTGCAGTAGCACATGCACACAATAAAAAAAATTAAATCAAAAGGAAAAACCTCTATTTTACAAGCTCTTGCATTTTAACAGTCTTAAAGTTGAGAATGACATCCATGAAAAGCACAGCAGCAACTCAAAGAACACAAATATACTTAATCAGTAATCAATATGTCAGAGATCATCTCTTTAAGGTTGATATCAGAGGTGAGAATGGAGGCATAGACTGGGGTGACTAATAGGTTGAATGAATAAACTTTGAACCAGTCTATGGCCAGCTCTGGAGATATGAGAATCCAGAATAGTTAAGATGTGGAAAATCTGGTTTACAGTTCTACCTATTCCTTTTTGGCCAGAGTTTTCATTTGTATACTGATAACCCCAGTAGCATAAGGCCACCACAGTCCTCATTATGTATCTTACCAGACTTAGGAAATAGAGCTTCCACTAAGCAGGCAATGCCTACATGCTAGTCATCTACTGCTCTTATGGTGATGATCTGAGTGTTGATATCTGACAGGGTTCTTACATTTAAGCATCCAAGTTAAAAGTTGTTGATTCATATAGGTTAAGTATACACCTACTTTTGACCTATGTCACTGAGTTAGCCAGATGCAAATCACTTACTTGGGATACTGTATTATCAGAAGGATGGCATGGAATTCGACTGCTGTGTAAGGGCTCGCTTTAGGCCTTCGCCTTGGCAAGTTAGAATTGCAGTGTAACAGAGTTTGGTTGATGAGTTTTTGTATTCATGAATGCAGACTGAAGTCACCACTCTGCCTCTATATCCATCAAATGATTGTGCTGTTATTGGATTCCAGGAAGAGCAGAGGTCAGTCACCTCCAACACTTATGGCTGAATCTAGGCAAGTAAGTAAGTGGTTATGGTGCTGCATCTCCACCAACACTGATGCATATGCAGGAGTTTGTCTGGCAGAGGTGATAGAATTTATTAGACCCTGTTGGGCTGTTTTATAGATCAGTGGAAGGTTGTTTCATGTGCCAAGTCTTGACTATTCTATACCTTTTACACCATATATATATATATATATATATATATATATATATGCGGGTGTGTGTGCACAGTAATTTGGGGGCATTTGGAATGTCTACAAATTATACTGTGAAGTAAAGTTATTCTAAAAGGGCTCTATCAAAATAAAATCAAACCCGGCATTTCTAATCCTTCTGTTTCGTAGGAGAAAAGAGCTTCGAATTCTCAAGTCCAATATATGCAATAGCTGTACCAGCCAATGCAGGACCAGCTGACACTCTAAGTGTACCAAACCAGCCATTGGTAAGTATTGCTGATATAGTACTCTCTTACACATTCTTTTTTAATGGTTCAGGGTAAAAGAGCTGTGGATATTTTCACGTGCTCAGACTATATTTATTTTAGAAAGCTGGACAAAGAAATAGAAAACAGAATAACAAAAGTTAGTCCAGCCTTTGACAACTTGTCAGAAGCTTTAGGACAATCATGATGTATCCTCAAGAAATTTTTTTGTACTTAAAAGAGCTCTCTCCATACAGAGAGTGGCAAAAGGGCTTTTTTGGTAATAATAATAATAATAATAATAATAATAATAATAATAATAATAATAAGCAAGGTGTAGTACCTGCTAGCTCTCCCCGAGACCATGAAGTACCGGGTTGGCGTCCGGCGGGGGCTAGTCTGTCTCATGGGTAGGGAGGGCTCTTTAGCTTTGGTTTGCAACCCCCCTAGAGATGGTGTCTCGATAAAAATACTGGTGGTAGTGCACCTTTAAAACACAATCCTCTTATGAGTGTAAAATGAATCAAGAAAATATTTCAGATAACAACGTGAATGGGGCTGGAGCCTGTATTGGTGAAGGTTCTTCGTTCGGCAGGTGTCCTGTGGATGAGCAGCGCAGGCCCGGTCGTTATTCAGTTACTGTCAATCGAAGAGGAGAAAGAATAAACTGGAGGCCGTTTAATAAGATTGTAATGGAATGTTACTACGAAGGTGAACCGGAGAGGAGAGGTTTTATGAAGAGGATGAAAAGAAATTGGGATGACAGAGGATTGTTTGAAGTATCCACGCAGAGGCTCTTAGATCAAGTAAGGGTTATTAAGACAAATGAGTACTTAAGCAAAGTCGAACTAGAGGAA
>RDPX01000003.1:1641375-1690162 GCA_003991215.1 Morbakka virulenta
AGCCCCCATCGGATGCCAACCCGACATTTCTTGGTCTCGGGGAGGGCTAACAGGTACGACACCTTGCTCAAGGGTGACCTGGAGGTAGTTGTGGCAAAGGGTAACCTCATTCGCCCACGTCGAAACTCCACAACCGGATGCAGTTTTATGTCAATACCTAGGACATTGTTATTATTATTATTATTATTATGATGATGATTATTATTATTATTATTATTATTTTTATTTTGTTCATTTTGTTCAATTTTTATCATAGTCTAACTGAGAATGCACAGTTCACTTTCAGGTTACATCTCTTATTTTAAGAAAGTATGCATATTGTTTGTGAAGTTAAGTCCCACAGTAATAGTACTTCGTCACTTTCAGGTACCTTATTATCTTTTGTCACCATATGGTTATATTACTAATCACATTTGAATCCGAATTTCTTAGATAGGTGACACTTTGTCAAGTCTACAACTTTTGTATTGTCTTTATGCTAATTTTTGGCATTCAGCTACCTTATGTGCAATTAACTTGTCGCTTTCCCTACACATTCTGTATTCTTCTTCGTCGAGTCTCGCGGCTGTCATCATCTCAGATCTTTTTACTCCAGAAAGTGGCACAGGCCACTGCTGCGTCGTTGGGATTGGCAAGGTAGTCGGCGGTGCACTTTGGAGCGAGGCTACAGGACATGAGGTGTGCCATGGTTTGCTCACTGCCGCAGTCACAGGTACTAGTGGGGCTCATGTTTCACGCTTTTAGAGAGGCCTTGCATCGGCCTTGCTCAACTCGAAGTCAGTTGAGGGTCTTCCATATTGACCACGGTAGCTCATTTTCGCTGGCGAGTTGTTGAGTTGGCATTATGCCTCTGCTTGTCCATGAGTCTGCCATGCTGTGTCCCTTCCAGCTGGTTATCTATTTCTCCTCAATGTCTTGGGCGGTGGAGGTGGTGAGAGGCTGGGTGAAGTCCATGAAACTGCTCCGGGAGGGCAGTCTCTTCCGGGTGGTGGAATGCTGATGAAGTGAATGTCTATTGTCATCTTCCTGCTTCCGGCGCTGATCGAGACTGTGAACCTCTCATCGGATTCTGGGAGGGACAAGACCAGCTAGGGCATAGACACAGGCTACGGGTGTTGGCTTTAGACACCCCGTTACAATTCGGCAGGTGTCATTTCTAAATGACACATTCTGTATATCAATAATATGTTTTCTTTATCAATATTACTTTTTATCTAATACGGAAAATGCCTCCTGATTTTTATTTTTCTCTTAATGTTGCTCCTCTTGCGGTCATTTCCATCCTGTAATATATAATGGATCTTTGAAGCAATGTAATCACAATCGGTGTAATGCTATACAAATTTTAGGCATTTCAAGAGCCAAATGTATGACACGATATCAAAATTTTCTACTAGTCTACCCATACAAGCTACAAATAGGTCCTTTTCTTCTTGCAGTTTTAAATTATTTTTTTGTCTATGAATAGTTGGTCTTTAATTACCAGGCTCTTTTTTTCTGTAGCCCCTGTATTCTATTAAAAGTATGGTGTTTGATTCCAAGTGGCTGTATATTTCTTCAACCATTATTCAACTGAACAACTTTCATCCCATTGGCAAATACCTTACTGCCTAAAATTTGATACGAGATTTTCTCTAGTCCTATCTTTTAAAATCAAAGTTGCCCTATCTTTTACCATCCAGCATAGAATTTTGCCCATTACCCCCATGGGTATCGGATAGTTGTGTCATGTATTGTTGTGAAGCTTTATAGCCAGTGCCCGTGTACACTATCTGGTTCAGATGACTTTTGTTTTAGTATTTTGCTCAGTTGTTTCTTCAAGGTTTTTGTTATTTTCGCGATCCCAGCTTGGTCTCAGATGCATTGCTTGTGGATATTTAAACTTCCTTATACTATTCTGCCACCTCCTCATTACTTTTGATATCATTGCCCCAAGTATTTCCCCAGAACATTTTGATTTCTTTTGCATCCGCAGTTGCACATTCATTTCGAGCTACTCTTTCAATTTCTTCGAAAAGACGCTTTCATTAACAACAAATAGTCTGTGCTGTCGATTCTGCTTTTTTCTAATCATTTTTTTTGTCTTGGTTTTTCGCTTTTTTCTTTGTTTCAGTTCTTCCGTCACTGTTTTTATTCCTTTTGCCCTTTCGTGATATCTACTTTGTTTCTTCCTGTTGTCTTTTAATTTTTCCACTTTTTTGTTTTGCTCGTATCGGCTCTTATAAATGCTACGTTGTTTTGCATTCTTCTTTTTGTTCTGTTTGTATTCTGCACTTTTTTCACCCCAGCAAAATCATTTTCTACATTAGCTTCCCCTCGAATTAGGACATTAGTCTCAGTGGTATTGTTTGTAGTTAGCTTGACTTTCTTTTCCATTTTCGTTGTTAACTTAGCTTTTTTTGCGAAAAAAATTCTTTAGATTTGTTGGTTTGGGACTTTCTCACTTGGTTACAAAGTGTGTGTATGTGTGTATCTCTCTCTCTCTCTCTCTCTCTCTCTCTCTCTCTCTCTCTCTCTCTCTCTCTCTCTCTCTCTCTCTCTCTCTCTCTCTCTCTCTCTNCTTAAGGAATTCTTAAAAACAAAACAGGCCTACTACGTGTGCCTGCTGGATAACTAACTTGTCTTTGGCATTAAGAAGGCGAAAATGTTTTAAGGGAGGAACGTTTAACTGGCTGTTCAGATAGAAATGCAAAATATGGATCCGATAAAGGATTAGATGAAGCACTTTGCCTTTCAAATTATTAACAAACTTGAAACTTTCATCGCCATACACATAGTATGTTTACTTTTTACTGACAAATACTTAATAACGACTATGAAAGATATGCTGGTATGTCATATTACCCCTGTAAAGAAATGTTTATGTTTGTAAATATGCATTGTCAGTATACTTGTTTTTCTTTCTTTAGTAACCTTATCCTGTTTTATCTTTACAGGGACACGTGGATATTTCTGTGAGTGCTTCAAATGTAGTTCTTACACCCGATGTTCTCTCATCCAGGTACATTTTCATACAGAAGTTATAGAGTATAACACATTTTGAATTGATGAACACTGGAGTTTTTCTCTATACAGAGATGAAACTGAATTCTATATTGCGATGCTTCCTTGGTAGAAAAATTTTGTGGCAATTTTATGATTGTAATTTATATAGATTATTTGAAATCCATAACGTTATGCTGCCTTAAATAGAATCTTTGCGGTCATTGTAAGCATGTACAGGGCAGTTACAATGGAGTAAAGGTGGATTATTAGCTTACCATGCTTATTTCTCTGTTATAAGTGGCCAGGCTGGGAAGTTGTACATATTTTTGGAGACAGAGAAGAAGAGGAATATAAGAGGGACAAAGACAGTAAGTAAAAAAATGGAGAAAAAATATGCAAAACTCTGCGCAGAAGTAATTTGTAATCTTGGTAAGGGTGATCTTCATAAAAAAATCCAAATACCCTTGATCAGATCTCCTTAGTATAATCATCTTCTTAAATGCAAATTCTTTCTTGATCTCGTTGCAACAACTGTACAAATAACTTTGCTTGTCATTGGTAGTGTAACGCAATAAGGGTTGAATATTTGACCCCATAATCCATTATATACTAAGGTTTCCAGTTTTAACTGTATATCTTGCAATTTTACCAGCTTGTAGATTTGTCGGAAATTGCTTTGGGGGATAATTATTGCAAAACATTTTGCAATAATTGCTCTTTTTCAGATACGTTGTCTTAACACATAATAAAAACCCTAACTTGGTGAAATAGTGTCAAAACAAATTATTTGGATGTTCGTTTTGTCACTTAGTGTCTTTATATAAGAACCAAAGAAAATAGCGTCATTTTTTGTACTTCATTGTGAAACTGTAGAAAACTGGTCATAGTCAGGTTAGTTAAAATTATATCTTGTATTTTTGTGCCCATCTAAAACACGTTTTCCAAGTCTCAGTAATTTGAATGAAACAGACAATTTGACTGGCTAAATGTCAGTCAAATTTGTTGTAGTTTGATGATATAAAATGGTAATATACCCGATGAAGAACTGATAATTGAAACTGCTTGAAATTGCCTTTTAATCGGATTGTTTTTTTATTTCTTAAAGCAGAAATAACACAATTGCATGTTACACTTAAACACTGGACAGCCTGTCTTTCTTTTACTATTTGTAATAACTTATATAATGGTCTCAAAATCTTCCTGATCAAGGAAAACCTAATCAGGGTCTTAAAACAGAATATGAATATTGCATTAGGGTCTTTTGATATACGAGCTCATAGAATTATCTGTTGATTGGAACCAGTTCAGAAGTTGGCTTTGTATTTGCTACAGTAAGATGTTATTTATTACAAATTTTCGTATTCACTGTTGGCTAGTATAGCAGGGTTTTTTTTCTTTTAGTATCATAATATCCTCAGTAAATAATTCCAGATGATTGATTTTCTCCATTATCTTGAAATATTTTAAGTGACTTTTAGTGACTATTGCGTATCTGTATTGCGTTCTATTTTTATCTCTTAGCAATATGATGACGGTCTGCTTAGAGAGCATGTACTCGATTCCAGATGCTTGGACAACAAATGGTACTCATTTTTTTTACTCGGCAGGCCTGTCTGTGCCAATAAATGAACAGGTGAAGAAACTGTTTACTCTGCTAATATTAATTTAGCAATATTTCTAGTATAGTCACGATACCTATCCACCCAAACCCCTTTAGAAAGCAGCTGGTCCATGGAAAATCGCAATGTTTCCTTCTTTTTCGCCATAGTGTTGTGTTCATCGACATATATATGTAAGGTGGTGTAGCTTTGGAATCAACATTGATATTGACAAACTACGGTGCTAATTGACATCCAAGACCTTGTTTCTCCTTTCCACCCAGTGATCACAGATTAGAATGCAATAATTATTTTGAAATAGTAGCATATAATATAATATAATATAATATAATATAATATAATATAATATAATATAATATAATATAATATAATATAATATAATATAATATAATATAATATAATATAATATAATATAATATAATATAATATGATATAATATAATATAATATAATATAATATAATATATTATAATATAATATAATATAATATGAAATAATATGATATAATATAATATAATGTAACAATAATTATTATAATATAATATAATATAATATAATATAATATAATATAATATAATATAATATAATATAATATAATATAATATAATATAATATAATATAATATAATATAATATATTATAATATAATATAATATAATATGAAATAATATGATATAATATAATATAATGTAACAATAATTATTGTAGTTATAATTAATGACCATAAAATTTAAGGTAGCAATTATTATTTGAACGAGATGCTGATAGATTACTGTGGTCATGAGAGCCATAGCCACTTGTTCTAATCAAGTTTTGTAAAACATACCTTACCATTTGTTTTTCTTTATAATGACAAACCCTATCATTCAATATTTATGTAGGATACGTATTGTATTATCAATCACCTATTTGTACTCAATAAAAAACCTATCTTTTCTTTCATATGGTTAGAGGAAAAAGAAAACAGAACAGTGAAAAGTTCATAAAGTGTAATATTTTTCTAAGTTGATGTAATTTTATGTACAAAAGTTGACAGAAAGCCTTAATCGCAAAATTTGTTCTTCCTGCAGATTCTTTGTGAGATATATTTAATTTTTATATGAATATTTTGTGTAAATTTGATATATTTACTTTAAGAAGCCCACAATGAATATAAAGATTTACTGGACCAAACAGGAAGACCATGAAGACGCCCTGTATTTGTTTCAATGATGTATAAATAATTACTATATTTGTCAGTTAAACTGTTTCTTACAATCATTGTTGGTAAGTCCTGCTCAGGCAAATTGTTTTAGCACATATACCAAAAGGTTTGAGAAACAAAATTACTATATCCAAGCAACATATTATTGAGGAATTCAAATAACTGATTAAAAATCGTTTTGGCAATTAAATTATGCATATCTTTGTCTTTGTGAGATTGGACATCATCAAAGTCCACATTTGAACAAAATAAAAAGTTGAGAATGGTGTATTTTGAGAAAGTTAGCACTTAACCATTAAGCCACTACTTTTCTGACTGCCCTCCTTAGGTGTCGAGGGAAATAGTGACGCCTATGTCTGACAATGTCCATTTTTATTATCTGGTTGATGTATTTGCTTACTCTACCTTTATTTAGAAAGAAGTGCCTGTATTTTTGCCAAATGGCTGTTTTAAGGCAGCTGGCGAAAAGGTAAGTTTGAAATATTATTATCTTTGGTTAAAGTGGTTAACTTAAGAAATGCAAACTTTTTCTCCTAACAAATTTGCGTTTGCACAGTTGTTTTGCAAAGGATTTATTTAACACTGGTCTATTGAAGACCAAAATGTTATACAAAAGCTAGTCAGAGTATTTTAATAAAACTGTTATTATATGGGCTTGTCATTCCTGAACTGGATCCTTGTGTAACTCTTATTCATTTAACTGAAAGATTTTCAAAATTTTAAAAAAGGTTTCCAACCATAATAAACTTGTGTTTGAGGACACCAGCAGTCTACGGACAATATCTTTAGCTTGAAAGTTTCATGCTTTGTTCCACACTCTCATTTCTTTAACATTGTTAGATTCTGCAAATAAG
Organism: Morbakka virulenta; assembly: GCA_003991215.1. Lineage (NCBI taxonomy): Eukaryota > Metazoa > Cnidaria > Cubozoa > Carybdeida > Carukiidae > Morbakka > Morbakka virulenta. The sequence goes on from RDPX01000003.1 coordinate 1,648,036, forward strand.
ACTTTGTTTTGATAAAGATAAGTGTAGCATGATCATAAAATAACTGTGTAGAGAGTACAGCGTACCCTTCGATACTTGAACCAGCAAGGTATTATCACATGGCATTTCACCATCCTATTTTTTTTTCGTAAAAAGAGACAAAGGGCCTAGACCCCAGTTGATGATAGAAAATACATTCTTTTTTCATAAATGGTCCATAAAAATGGTCAAAATGATAATGGAGTACCACAGCTTGTGATGTTGGTTGTGAAGATGATCATAACCACTGAAGGCGAAAGTATTTCGTGCATTACTTTTCAGTGTATATTTACATTACTGTTCTGAAAAGATATGTTAGCCTATGCCTTGCTTACGTACAACGTCTTGCATTTCGTACATATTGAATATACGGCATGCGCGTTATCGTACATTTGTAACAATGCTATATATAATTAGTACCTCTAGGCCACGTGGTTGAAGGGGTATGGCAGATTGGCAGGTTTTACTGTGCAGACAGTTGCAAACCATTGCTTGCTACTCAGATTATTTTAATTGCTTCAAAGGTTTAGGTTAACTCTTGTATTTAAGGGGGTGGGGTGGTTAATTATGTCATCCGAATGTATCGTTTTTAGGATTGTATATCTTGTCTTATTTTGAACTGATGTCTTCAATAATCCACCTCTGTTTGCTATATCTTTAGCTTGCAAGGGACATCTTCTATTGTAACATATTACCTTATTACACTTAATTAGACCGCGACCTAGGCAAGCCGCATTAACTTAAACGGCGTTATATTAAGCCAACTTTTGCAAAAAACGCATATTGGCTGTCATTAAATAAGGCACGCTCCAAAGGATGAAGTAAAAGTGAAGTCGCAGAGGAACGAGAGTCATAAAAAAGACTTTTTAAAACAGGAAGTGAAATCACTCAAACGTTTATTAGATAGCAGACTGCATAAAGGGGAATTTACTCATATGGGCCCATTGTTGTTCTTTGACCATCATGGACCTTTTATATGACACCGTTTTTCTAGCAGATCAAAACCAAGATTTTATTATTTCTTGTTCATAGCTCGACTTATAAGAGTCCACAACTTTCTTCAAGGTTTTGAAATCGAGTGGCTTTAGAACAGAATACTGTAAATCTACTTTTATGGTGGTAATAGCTTTCGCTAGATCGTTCTACAACTCTTGCTTGATGGCAGATGTAAAATAATTACTGAATACATGTCTTCCTAATTTTTAATCCCTCCATTTGTCGTTAAATCGGGTGGTTGTAACATATGTGTAAGATTTTTAGGTACGTTTCCCACGGCAATTTTTTTCTTTTTCTAGCCTCCCGCTTATTTTTTCAGTACCTTGTCCTGTGAACTCATCCCAAACGAGAAGTACTTTTTGCGAAACAGGAAGTTTCAACTCTTGCTTAACTCTATCAATATATGGTACCAGTACATGATCAATTTTAGGCAAGGTTTCCTTCTGATTACTCAACTGTGAATTGTTATAGGAACACAAAAAGTTACCATCTTTGCGAGCTGGAAATGTTCTTACATAAATAATTTGAAAAGGCAAAATGCAGCCGCTTAAGTTTCCAGAAGAGTCAATGTTACAGTGCGTTTATCATTTGCGCCAGCATTTGTAACATGCTTGAAACCATTTTTGTTCACTGTTGTCTTGCTAGCTGTTTCTAACTTAGATGGAGTCTGATCCAGACTTAGACTCCGTTTACCTGAAATGTGTTCAGCAACAACAATGTTTTCCATGTTGTGTAGATACTGGGTGCGTTTTTCCTCCCATAAAGAGCAAGTAATCACAGGTCTGGAGGCTGTTCTTGTTCAACGAGACTTGTTCATTCCTTTACACAAAGATCAAACTTGCTTTTTCACAAATGTTTATAAGTTCGTTTCGAGTTGCAGTAACATGTTTAAACAACCCTGAACAAGGACTCGACTCAATTCATTTCTGGCCAACAACTTATCCAAATTTTTGAAACATTCGAAAGCTAAAAAAGAATTCGAATATGGTTTAAATAAGCCACATAACCAAAACAGAGTTCTTTATATTTTATGTGAGATTGAGAATACGACGTAAAAGCGATTCGATTATCGTATGAGTTAATACACATGGGTTTGGAAGTCACCCATTTCTTTCAAATTACATCTGCTGCTCGGGCTTATCATGTCTGCCGTAACACAGTAAATTGAAATTCCGTTTAGCGGAGGAAAGCTAGACTGTACATGCAAATTTAATGACAAACATGAAAAGCCTGCTGTGTTTGCAAAATGTATGTTGCATGGAAGGATTGCTCCTGGAATTGTGGGTCATGCCCCTCGTAAAACTCAAGATATATCTGGTATGCTTCGCAGAAGGGATCAGTTGTTTCAGGAAAGATGAGCAATCTGAAATCTAGAATATCACAGGTAGTACAAGGTGGCTTAGAAATTCTTGTAGAAATGACGGTCATGTGGAACAATGCCAGCAACATAGAACTTTTACGAAAAAAGATAGTAAATGTAAGGTTTTGCGAATGCAAAGACGATAGAAAAGCAATTTTGATAGACTTAAGGGCTGCCAAATGGAAAAATGAAAGCAATGGTGATAGTGAAGATGATGGTATGTGATATGTGTAATTTTCTACGAACAATTTTAGGAAATGTTCTACCAAACACACTTTTTTTCTTTTGCCTTATAATGTGTCCCGTAGTTTTACTGTCTACCATATAATTTCAAAAAAGACAAAATTAAGCCGTATTATTTTAAGCCGCTTCATTTATTTGGTCGGGTGAAATTAAGCCTATTTCTTCATATGCGGCTTTTTGAAATCGCGGTCTAATTTAGTTTAGTAAGGTAGTCATTTTTGGAGGGAGAAATTAAAGTCTGTCATAGGCACGTATGAAATAAATTTATTTCACAATTTTAAGTTTAAATGTAAAAATAACGCAACCGTAAAATGTAGATTTACTTAATGAATGGGTGTTCTTTCGATTTTGTTCTTTACGCAATATCTACTCTTGAAGTGGATCAACAAGCATCGAAAGTAATTCTTCTATAATTGTTTGTCAGCCTCTTTCAGATCAACGAAAATGGTCTTCAGCACCTACAGCTAGTGGAGCATGTCTTTTTATTCCAAATAGGTTAGTACAGTCTTCCAGTGGTACATCTTAGCAATCTCTGTTACGGTTTGCGTCTATGTTTATATGTGTGTGTGCATGTATTTGAACATAAGTGATATACCTGATCTCCAAATAATTAACTTTTTGTGAAATATATATTACATGTCTACATACTATATATACATCTGAATGCATGTGTTTATGTGTGTTTGTGTGTGTGAGAGAGGGGGACACTTTATATTAAGAACATCTTCAAAAAGGCAATCAATGTAATCTGTAAAGATAATTTCCGATAAGGTTGAGGACAAGGAAGATACTCTATAGTGAACACAGTTCGTTTATTCTTTTTAAATACCTTTTTGAGGCACTGCAAGACGGGTATCTAGAAGGAAAGGTCTCATTCATCGACAGAAGACACTTCTGTTACCCCAACTGTGTTTTTATGAACAAAGGTAAGTTAGTGTATTGGAATCCATGGCTTTTCTCCTCTGCCGGACTCTCTACCGTGTTGTCCAAACAATAAGCCGCTACTGGTTTCCAGTAATGACCTTTGACCATTAGCACTGTGTGTTAATGTTTTTAACAGTTTTTTGATACTAATTTTGCTCTCTCCTTTAGAGAATGTTCATTTTTTACCACGTAATTGCATTGAGAACAGATTTCGTATAAGCGTGCACATATTGTTTGCCCAGTTTTTTTACTATAAAAGCTCTGTAAGATTAGATAACAGCTCTGAAGAGATAAGGCTGTAGAAAAGATATAACACCCTGTATTTTAAAAGAAATTTTTTGTTATTTGCTAGTATATGTGACAAGTATGAAGGAAGCGTTTTTAGTGGTTATATTTTGTGTTCAATATTTTTCTCTCTTTCTTTTTTTCTTCTTCGCCTTTAATCTTTTCTTGGTGATGCCTGCTATTGGTTACTGGATTCAAGAGTGCGTTTTGACTGTTACTTTAGCTGTATTGTAGACTGACTTATTCAAAGCCCACCGTGTTTGTTGTGGTTTTTGGTGGTCGTAGACATCGTTGTTATTAGACATATAAAAAGCGCCACACAAAATGTTGCCCAACCGTATACCTAATCTAACACTTAAACTTTGATTTTGAAAGACTATTGTGTAGATTACGGATGACAGTTTATGATTTTCTGCGTGACTCGGTTTTGACATGAGATACAAATACTTACTTTTCTTTTTTGATTGCTTAATGACTAATTTATGCAATGAAGAAAGAAGATTTATACCATATTAATGCTTATTCCGTTCCGTTAAATGAACCCATTTAGCACTTGATCCATTCAAAGACAAAATCAGTGACCACGTTACTTTAGTATGCTTTTATACTTGTTTTCTGCAGTTTATTTATGTCCTATGAAAGGAAATTCAATTAAATTTGAAATGCTTATTTTAAGAGTGTTCCTTCTTAGATTACTTAGTTGTTGTTATGGTAACTTTCAATATAATTCGGGTCTCCTTAAAGCTTCTGCGCAGTCGTTATTATTCTCTATATATCACAGTACGCTACGATTGGCAGTCTGGCATCATCGTTCATTTTCTAAGACAGAGATGATACAATGTTGCACTTCATCTACGCAAATTAGCATTTTTATTGTTTTGGGACAAATATTTCTAAAAGTGGCACTAACAGTACATTTATCTGAAAATGTATAAACATTGTTTTTTACCTGATTCTTAGGTATAAAAGAAGAGATAATACATGCTGGATTCTCAGAAATTTTGATAATACTAACCAACACAACAAAACTGATTGTTTTTTTATCAGAGAAAACCAGTTGAATATTGCGTAATATATTGCAATTTTTGTATTTTATTGTTGGATTTTTCTTTTGAGCCATTCAAGGAGGAATTTGATGGCCTTGAAATGGTTCTAATTGTAATGAAATTTTAACAAGAAAACGGTACCATTTCTTTATTTTGAACTTCATACTATGTTACTCTATTCTCAGCTTCATCACAAAGAGACCATATGACTACGAAGATGGGGAACTGAAAAGCAAAGAGGTTTGTATTTATCTGGTATTTCTGGTCACTGGTTGATTTTGGTTGTTTATTTATGCACCAACATTTTCAAAATAAAGGAATAGAAGGACTTTACCAACTTTTTTGAATATGTAACACATTATTTAGCAATAGACAAACAGGGATCGTTGCCATGTGAGATTTTTTTAACTTATTTTGCGTTATAAAGTTTTCTTTGTGTTTCGCAGATGTGATATCATTACATGTGCAATAACATTTTTATTTTTATTAACTCAGAAAGACCTTGTATCCTTATAAGATTTATTTATACCTGGAGGTGTTTTTTTTGCTTGTTTCATTTTTTTCATTGACACGGGAAAAGTTATTGAATTTATATTCAATAGCACAACACACACACACACACACACACACACACACATACACACACATACACACACACAACCTTTGTTTTCCCTATCATTTTAGCGTCAATAGGGATATTTGAATGCCCGATTAAGATATCAGACGATTTGATATCAGAACAAGGAAAACTCTGTCAATGGCCGGCGACTTTTACCCACCTGTGATGTTGATAAATTCTATATCAGCAAAAAAAAATGGTGATAGAAGACTTAAAAGCATTAAGAACCTTTTCGAAAGCAAAATAGTATGGATAAACCAACACCTAAAACAGAACTCTGATAGTAATAAACTACTGTAATACGGTTTGGAGTCTGAAAAAGAATCAATCCTTAGGCTGTCATTAGAACTACTTACAAGCTAAAAATTGTTAACGACACTCACGAAAAAACAAATCTATTAGGCAGAAAAGTAAGCACTGCTTTAACAACAAAGCAGGAAGAAAGGTACAAAAATAAGAGAATGCACTGTTACTTTCAAAGAACTGATGATGGAAGAGTCGATTTATATCTGAGCCTTTCCAGAACAAAGACACAAACATGACTTCACAGTTTGCTGTGTACCTTGAAGCAATAATCGACCAAGAAATTCCCACCAAATACCTGCAAAACAAAAAGGCAAACTGCATCGATCACAAACAAATGCAGATGATGCAAAACAGTCGTCGAGGATGTTCCACATATAAGCTTCTGTCCTTTGACATCTGCTAAATTCTACTTACTTATCCGACATGACAAATTAGCAAAGTACATTCTAAAAGCAATCATTCGAAAGAACCACCCAGAACACGTTTACAGAGGTCCTATATACATTAAAAATATCGACAACTTCGAATATTGATGTAGCCTGCTTGGTAGGGTGAAAATTTGCAAAACCATTTTTAGTTTTGAAATGTAAACTTTGTTTGCGGTTTAAAATATTTTATACTATTGGCAAGAATTGAGTGATTGTCTACACTAATTAAATTGCTTTTGTCTTAAAATGACTTTTTAGGAACTTCAATTATTTTATCTAATAGGGTTTACTGTACTTTGTTTTCAAATGTTTTATTTTTTAATCTTGTTTCCATGATGAAAACCGATTATTTCCAACTTGTAAATGCAAGAAAGAAATAAATTTTATCAAAGCTTACTTGCTTATCTGCGCTTGAAACCCTCTGGCGAGGAGGGTACCAACGAAGATTCTCCATTGATCTCTGTGGTTGGCAAGCTGTCGAAATGATGTCCAGCAAAAGTCCAAGTCTTTAATTTGGCCCTCTGGCATTCACGCCTTCTCTTCTCTTCGGATGTACGGGTGAGAACGATTGAATGTAGAGTCTGACTGCATCCTCAAGACATGGTCAATTCATAACGATTCCCTTGTGGTGATCAGAGTATTCATATTCTAAGTTATGCACTGTAGAAGGGGATTGTACTTGGACATCTTGTGGGGACAGAAGATGCATAGAACCCTTCGCAGGCGGGTTGTTTGGAAAACTGACAGTTTGTTACCATCATTTTTTGTCATACTCCAATACTCAGATTCATATGTCAAGGTGCTTAGGACAAAGCTATTCTACAATTTCATTTTTGTATATTTTGAATACTATGTGATCTCTAGACGTTATTCACTGATTGCACCACATTTCTCGCTTTGTTAAATCTGCATTTGATATCGGTTTCAGCAGCTCCATCATTCCTCACAATAGTTCCCAATTAGGTAAATTGTTTTATGACAGGCACACGACCTGCCAAGAGGCGCCTAAATGTTGTACTATTCATTTTATTTGTATGAACTTGGGATCAATTTTCTTCCTTCTTAAGGATATTGCATTTCGAACTGAGGCCGAGAATGAAAAAGCACGTGTCACATGGAATGCCGAACGACGTTGTTTCATTAATGTGGCTGCTGCTGAGAGGTAAAGTGTTTACAAATCTTTTTTGTGTGCATTCATTGACGAAGACAATGTTGCTTTGAAATAGTAATTCAACACAACAAATATTGGAGAATTCATACTGGACATAAACAGTCTTTAAAGAAAGTGTGTTAGGGAGAAAATTGGAGGCGGATGTTAGTAACTTTTGCGTTTTCAATCACATTTTCAAAGCCATCACCGGTAAACAATAATTTTCACACCCAGTATTCTATCGGAAGAAATAAATAAGGTTAATCAGAAAACTTAAGTACTAGTTATCCCCAAAGATCCCTTTGTAAGGCGTTAAGCTTTTTAATAGCTTCGAAAATCCCACAACATTACGGAGGAATAAATGCTTATCTTAAATAGCTAACAAAGGAACTCCAATTGATAGTGGATCTCCAAATCAAAACAAAAACACTTGCAAGATAAAACATGAATACTCTTATTATCCTTACTTTAGTACAGCTTTAACATAAGCAGATTATTAAAAATCTCATATTTCAATTAAATCCAGTCATGCAACACCCTTCAGTAACTTAATGTATGCAGAAAAATCATTCTAAATTCAGTAAAAGGAGTAGTGATGAAAATGATCTTCCAGCATGAAGAGCTATGATAGGAATACAATCCCTCAACTCTTAGAAAACCAGAACTACATCCTATCTCGTTATTGATTTTTTAATAACACCCAGTTTTTCTTTTTCTTTTTCTATGCGACCTTCAGATTAACTCCCTTTTTCTGTTTTATTATTGTAAACGTAAGTTATGAGAAAAACTAAAATATTGAAGGCCCCATAGGTGCCTCCTATATCACTCGTACTATTTTATTAAATTACCATATCCTGAAATCCCCCTTCTACAATTAAAAACCCATCTCCTTATCTAGCGTAACCACTGTTTGAATTTTTGTCTGCGAGATCTTTCCCTAAGATTTAATTGTTTTTATTTAATCTCCAGTGGTTAACGCCCCAGTATATAGTGAAAAGACATTTACAGGCGACAAAAAGAATAAAAACATGTCTAAAGTTCGTATATAAGGCCCCCTGCAATAGGCTTATCAAATGGGGTTATATATATATATATATTACAAAGGTAGTCGATGAAAATAGGCAAAACTTTTCATTGAGTACCTTGCTAATATATAATATTGTTCTACTTGTTTGTATTTGGAGCACTATTTAGAAAAAATTATATCACTCAGTGTATATATAATACAATAAAGAGAAAAGAGTTAAAAAACTACACTTTCCTTCCTGATAAATCTGATCCATGGTATTAATTACTCGTCAGGAGATGAACGTTCATCTCCTTAAGAGTGATTCATACCTCTGATCTTAAGTACACTTTTCTTGGCTCAGGTTATCATTAGGCATTGGAATTATTCCTATAGAAACTTAATTATATTAAGTTTGCTAATTTTTTTCATGAATATCCTTATAGCTTTGCAAATTTTTAGGCCAACTTTCTGTTTTACAAGTGAACAAGCGCGGAAAAACAACAATTTATTTATTTATTTTATTTATTGACTTTTTTAGAGGTCTTATTTAGGAAAATTTCGAATTTCAGGTGCCAATATTGTTATATTACTGGTAATAATAAAAAACGGTGAACTGCATTTTTCAACAAAACACAAGCCTTGTCTCTCGAAATAATATTTTCAAGAATACCTTTATTTTCTTGTACTGATGTTAGAAGCTATTCAAAAGTGTTTTTAATAGGTATAGAAACTGCCCGTTAGGTCTTAACCTCAGTGAAAATTTAAATCAATAGTAATTCCACTACTACTCTTCATATAAAGATTGGCCAAACTAACATGTTGTAATTGAGTGTTTTTTGGATACTGTGAAAAATTCAATTTTTAAATGATCCCCATGGGTAAAGTTGGAGTCCATGGGATGTGCAAATATTGTATAAATTAGTTGTCCAAATTAGCCATTAAACAAGAAGGCTCAAGCCCTGTGGCCAAGCAAACCCAACGCAAGTCCATTTTTGTCCACTATTATTAATTCCATTTGTACGTTAATGTTGTGGATGTTCCACAAGTTATGTTATATATATCTTTTTAATATTACTATGCCTTGTTTCATTGATTAAATAACACTGGAAAATGTGTTATTTAAATATTACATTGTCATTAAGAACTTGATTCTTTTATCTGTTTTAGCTTGCAATTCAAAATTGCGCAGTATAGGGTTTGGCCCCTCGAAGTGTCCAGAACGATAATGTCGGCAACAACCAAAGGAAAAGGCAGACCAGAGGATGAGGTTACCCTTACCTATCACGGTGTAGCTTATATTGATGTTTCACCATTGTTATATCCTGGCGTACAACGTATAAGAGGTGCATACCCAGTGACACCATTCTTTGAAAATGAGCTACACACCAGAACAAATAAAAAACCAGTGCTTTCTGATGAAGCTTCTAAGACTATTGGTGGAATGGCAAGAAGTGTTGCATCTTCCTTGGGAATGTCAAAGCAACAACCCGCAAAACTTGGAAAGGGTGATGTAAAACAGAAGGTAAAGGTTGCACTCTGATTAGTTTCTTTATCCTTTTAAAAGTGATATGCGCTGAAGGTTTAAGGTTAGAAATTAAGTAATTGTCATTTATGGTAAGAAAAGCAGTTTAAAGAGCTAACTAAAGTGAGTTCTCTCCAAATTCCTTGTAACAGGGTATGATTTATCAACAAACAGTAATAAGAAAAGATGAAGGATAGATATGGAAAGATATGATTATCTCATCAGGTAGCACGGTGGGCAACAACAAAACAACCTTCCAAGGAACTATCTCTCTAGCAGTTCTTTCAGTTTACACGGGGAACAAAAAGTAGGACACATAGATGAATTGGAATCTAGTCATAAAATGTTGTCATAAGATAAGCCATAGTATGTTATGCTCAAAATCAGAAACAACTTTATTTTGAATAGGAAAAAGGCTTTCGGTTAAATACTATCTTCAGTGCTAAATGACAATGTCATCTGGTACTAAAGATGTCTTGAAGATTCTAGACGATACTTTCTAACGTACATCAAAACAATTTCTCAACACCAGCACCAAATTCATACTTGGACCAGAAGCCTTGAGAGAGTGAAAGGTTCTGTATCACACCAACAAACAAGCCAGCAGTACCCAGAATACCAAATGTTTGTATGACGCTGGATATTTGGCTTTAATCACAATAGTCTGAAAAAGATATGAGCGCCTTAGACCCAGCTGCCATAAAAGAAATCACAGACTTTTCCTACTTTACTGAGCCACCATACCTCACAACTTTCTGAATTATTATTGCCTCTCCTGCCTTTACCAAAGAAATTCTATTTTCCTTTTCAGTGGCCTTCTTAGTTAGGTAAGAAAGTTAGGTATTTTGTAAACACTAACACACTAAACTATGATCATTATTACATTAAATATTCATCTCTACCTAGTGAGCTTGTTTACGCTGATGACACTGATTTCATGGCTGAAAGTGAATATAAATGCAAATTAGTCACTGGTAATGTTGAAAATATAGTAGGGCAAGGTAATCTGAAAGTAAACCCAGATAAAACTGAGCAAACTATCATAGAAAGAGGGGATAAATTATCAGAAAAGTGGAGAGGAGTCAAGAAGCTTGGTAGTTTGTTTGGTGACTCTGAGGACATGACAAGAAGGAGATCTTTGGCTACTGCAGCTTTTAATAAAATGACCAAAATTTGGATTAGAAATGGTAAATTACATATCAAGAAGCGTTTAAAATTATATAATGTGCTAGTGAAACCTGTATTAACGTATAACTCTGATACCTGGGGAATGACAAAGAAGGAGGAGAATTCAATGAATGCATTCCATAGAAAGCAATTAAGAAAAATTTGGAGACATAATTGGAGACACAGAGTGTCGAATGCTGCGTTATATAAAATGAGTGATGCAATACCAATAAGTAATGAAATCAAGAAAGCCAGATTGAAAATACTTGGACATGTTTTACGATTGAATGAAAATACACCAGCTCAACAAAGTATGAAATTTTATTTTGAAAATGTTGACAACAGAAAGAAGTTTAGTGGTAGGCCTAGAACTACTCTCCCTGTGGTGATAGAGAAGGATATTAAAATTGCTAATGAATTGAATTGATCTATTAGCTCAATCCACCTCGCTCTAAGCTGGACACCCCTTATATATAGTGGCCTTCTTAAATCGAGTTTTTTTGCCTAATGGTCACCATAGACCCTTTAAATACTTCTTGATAAATGCTGATAAGAAAATTTATTTCTGTAAGCTATAGGGGCTGAGAAAGCTGGACGGAATATTGGAGATGAATGAGCTCTAACAAAAATTGTCTAGAAGAACTGAACGCATCCATGCCTACTTGACTCCCGTCAAAAATGGATGTTGCCGTTGTAGAAGCACCCGTCAGCATAAAGTGTAGATCAAGGACTATCTCTTAGGTAGTCCGATAGATAAATTGAAATTGACAAGAAGGTGGTTAGAAGGGCGGTCACGCTTAGAGGCTTAATTTGCTTGTTCTTGTCACTAGCTGTAAAGCGTGAAGCTTTTGTTTCTACAATTGTTCTGAATTATGATTTAAGTATTGGGTTTGATAAATACTATATGGTTTACAAGGGAAGAAATCATTTGTCTGCAGTTCAACATGGAATTCAACTTGTTTAAATTAAAGAGACAAGCCAGAAATATCACGGACTTTGTTTATGTTATTGTTATTGTCAGAAGATATTCATCCTTTTCCAGGACCAGCTTCGATCCAAGAAATCAAGAATGTATGTAACAAAACAGGCATAAAAATATTCCACCAAAACATTCGTGGTTTACAAGGAAAATTTTACGAGTTGAGAGAAAGTTTGATTAGCTGCCCTGAAATTGATACATTTTCGCTGACAAAACTATATGATAGCAATGAAACAGCCATTGACTTCAAAATTCCAGGTTACAATTTTGATAAAAAAATCAAGGAAAACTGGAACTGGTGGTGGCATGGGACTCGACATTTGAGATTGCATTGTTTATACAATAGGACAGGACACAGATAATAACGATATCGAGGGGATTTGGATAGAAATCTTTTTCAAGTCAAGTAAATCATTTATTTTCAGTATCATGTACAAACCTCCAGTATCATCAAAACACTTATAGAAAAGTTTTTTAACAGAATTATCGGAAAATATTGAACTAATAAAGAGAGAGAAAAAAAGAGTCGATTCTCATGGGAGATCTCAATGTAAATTATGACGAAAAAAAACAAGAAAAAGAAGTCAAAGGAATTTTTAAGGTGAATGGATTCAAACAATTACTGAGTTACACTACGCTGAGTTACACGACTGAGCTACACGTATAACAGTCAATAATCTTAACAAACAGCCCATTGTCAATTAGTATGTACGAATCAGTTCCAGCCGGACTGAGTGATCATAACTTGACTGCTTGTGTTCGGAAAATAAACTCTTTGAAGTACCTGCCAGAAATAATAATGATCCATGATTTCTCAAATTATGATACAAATGCCATAAATAATAAGCTGTTAAATGCTGACTGGGGACAAGTTTATAATTGCAACGATGTAAATACAGCGTACAATAACTTTAAAACTCTTCTTTTGGCAACATTTAATCAACAGGCACCACTTCAAAAAAGCTAAAGGCAAACCATCACCACAGTTAATAAATGACTTAAAACAAGACCTGAAGTGTTACGATAAATAATTGAGAAAAGCATTGAAATCAAAATGTGATTCCGACTGGCTCGTTTATCGCAGAAAGAGAAACTGCTTATAATGAGATTAATCGCTCCAAAGTATCGTTTTTTCAAACAAAACTCCAAGAAATCCAAAATAAGCCTGATACCATGTGGAAAGCCATAAAAAGTATTTTTCCAACTCAAGCTACAATTTCCACTTCCAAACCTTTCAACGTTGATAACATTGTTAATGGCAAGAAAACTATCACTGAAGAATTTTGCAATTTTTTTTCGCCTATTGCATCAAATTTGAAAGAAAAACCCATCATTTTGACTAACTTTACCTGGAAATACAGCCATTCGTTAGTTCGCCCTTTTTTTTCTTCTCTTTTTTTGTTTTAACGTCATTTTCCCCCAGTAACTGTGGCTCAGACGGTGGCCTTCACTGGGACTTGGATTTGGCAGTGCATATATCATAGCAAAACCTCTTAACGTACATCAAAACCATTTCATTAGACCCTGGTGTCTTCCTAGACAATCTGAAAAACGATATTTTTGAAAACTAACGCCCAATAAGCATACTTACCGCACTTTTGAAAATTTTAGAGAAATGGGTACCAAGGCAACTAATGAGGCACCTTAAATACAATAATCTAATTTCCAAAGACCAGTTTGGTTTCCGCAAATTTCGTGCTACTGAACATGTAACCACATACTTTACCAACCATATTCGACGATCAATCTCTAAACGAGAGTTGACTGGGGCTATATTTGTAGACTTATTTGTATCATCAGTCATGGCTCAATCTTAAGCAGACTTTCTTAGTATGGAATAGTGGGGGTAGAGCAAAAGTGGCTAGCTAGTTACCTGTTCCCTCGGCACCAACAAGTGACAAGGAACTTAATAAAATACCAAACGTGTTAAAATGCTGGTTAAAAAACCAAAACGAAATCTTAATCTTATCTACTGTGGGCGTGGACAATAATCTTAAAGGAAGTATAGTAAATGGGAGCAGCCAGTCAGGTAGTATTAACTTTTATTGGTTCAGTTACCAACTCGTTGGCTTACCTTTGGGTTGTATATAATTGACTTTAAGGTAACTATAAAGGTTGTTACTGATAATAACTAATTTTGTTTCTTTATTTTTTTTTAGCCATCGGCTGCTGTTCTCAAACCTCCAGATATGATTTCAGAGGTGGAAAGTATTGACAGTAAAAATGCAGAAGCACAAGTATTGCTTTACGTATTTTTATTTTTGTTCACTGCTGTAGTTTTGGATTTAATGTTATACCTATCTATCTATCTATCTATCTATCTATCTATCTATCTATATATATAATATTGAGATAATTTCTATTTGCCTTTTTTATATTTATACAAATTCTTTACTATAAATATAATACTAAAATAATGTAATAAATAAAATTTAATAAAAATAATATAACATATTAAATTTAATACTATAATACTACCAAATATTGCTGTAGAGAAAAGTATACAATTAGATCCTAAATAATTTATCACATGGTTTAAGTGAAAAATTTGTAATAGATACCTGGGCCATTGTGCTTATAGCCTCGTGCAAGCGTTATGTCTTGCAACCAGGATTTATTGTAAATAGATATAATNATCTATCTATCTATCTATCTATCTATCTATCTATCTATCTATCTATCTATCTATCTATCTATCTATATATATAATATTGAGATAATTTCTATTTGCCTTTTTTATATTTATACAAATTCTTTACTATAAATATAATACTAAAATAATGTAATAAATAAAATTTAATAAAAATAATATAACATATTAAATTTAATACTATAATACTACCAAATATTGCTGTAGAGAAAAATATACAATTAGATCCTAAATAATTTATCACATGGTTTAAGTGAAAAATTTGTAATAGATACCTGGGCCATTGTGCTTATAGCCTCGTGCAAGCGTTATGTCTTGAAACCAGGATTTATTGTAAATAGATATAATACCAGTTTGAAGGGTATCAACATTGAAAGTAAGTTATTAATGTTAACGAGCATCAAATTTTAGGGGCTTTCATAGATAATTCAGGATCTTTCGCTACGCACGTCAGTAGATTTGATTAGTAAAGATGTTTTTGAAAACTAAATTTATTCTATTTGTTTCATCTTCTGAAGACAAATGATTTCGTACTTAAATTTGCCAAATGAGCCTTCTTTTTAAAACTTTCACTTATAGGCCCACAAAAAGAACTGGTTCAAAAGTTGAAAATAGTGATTATAATCACATTTGTTTTTGTCAAAATCTTTTTCTGATGGTACTGCTTAAGGCCGGAGTTCAGAGTGAGAAAATGAATATTTACTGTATTTTATCAACGCTTGAAGTAAAAGGATCAAGGAGAGCTGGTCATTGTTTCTGATTGGCTGCCTAAATAGACGCTGAATTACCTTATGAAACATATTAGCTTCTTATTTAATCTTTAGGAAAAATTCTATGCAAAAAAGTACAGGTTTATGACATATATATAACAATGTTATGTATGTTAACACCATAGATAAGAAAATTTGTAAATTTTACCATTGCAGAAAGTCTTTTTTGTTTATCAAACGAATTCCCTGCAAGAAAAGGTCAATAGACAGTTCAGTCGATTTAACTATAGGTATTTTTGATGGAGCAGAACTGTGCGAACTAGTCGGAACGTTTAGTTTGATATGGGTTGTAAAGGTATTAGAAAAGACGAATACAGGGTTATACACTGACGATTGTTTCATTCTATTGAGGAAATACATGGTCGACATATTGATGGGATCAGCAAACCCCCCATTAAAATATTGAGGTAAAACAGTTTTGACGTTGAAATCAGAACTAATTTGAAGCGGATAGACTTTTTAGATATGACCATTAATTGAACAAGTGGTACGTATCTCCCCTATAGAAAACATAATGATAATTTCTTATATATAAACACCTCTTCCAATGATCCACTAAAAATAATCGAATAATTGTATGTATAATTTGATTGCGAAACAACTTTCACGAAACTCAGCCAAAAAAAAAGGTTTTTACTGAAACCAAATGACAGTATAAAGATGCCCTTAAAAAGTTAGTTACACTTAGTTAAAATACAAGTCTAAAACAATCAAAAGGGGAAAAAATCTGACAGAGGAACATTTGGTTAAATCCAGCGTTTAGTGCAGCTGTAACAAATGTATTCCTTGGCTGGATCATGAGTTTTGTGTCTCTGCCTGCAAGGTCAACGGTCTTGGCATGCTCGAACGGCGATTCAGGGCCAATCAAGAGGAAATGCCATCTAAAGGGGGACCTTTATTATCCCGGTCTTTCATAGATAGGAAACTGTGAAAGACATTAATGGGCCCACAGTTTACCAGGGGTGCCTGGCAACGAAAGACCGAGTATAAAACTCGTCTGTATGTAACCATATCCTATGTGCTTGATGATCGTTAAGTATGTAAAACCTTTAGTTGTACAAGTAATAGTTATGCTTCAGGTTTACTATTTTGCTCTGTTTTTACAAGTATCAACCACTCTCCAGTATGAATACAAGCCGTAGTTTGCAAATATTTATATGCATATAAGGTAAATTGCGACTTACAGAAACCTTTAAGACACCAGTTTTCTACATTAAACTCCTGAAGCATCAGCAGAAAATGTCTTTTCAGGTGTAACGTGTATATTGTCTCACGAATTAGCAGGTACATTACCGCGATAAATAGAACTATTTGGTCCAAGGAAACCAAAGGAGATCATGTATACCTTACTGCTTACCGTACGTTATTTCAGGTTTACCTGGCTGACATCACTAAACTAAGCTCCTTTAACAACTGTGCGATAGCATTACTTTATTAAAACAGTATTTTGTTAGACAATTCTGTCTGTGATTTGGAAGTGCCCCGTAACAGTTAGTTTATGATAGAATCCCCGAAGGATTGAAATCTTGTCGAATGAATTAAGATAGTGTCAGTTGATATCTGTATGTCTTAATCTTTGTGTACCCCAAATTTCAACCACTCTTATTATGTTACGCATATATATAACATAAGTGATATATATAACATAAGTGATATATATATAACATAAGTGATATATATATAACATAAGTGATATAATAGTTTTCAGATTGTTTACCAGATTTATTTTTGTACATCTACCTGATATTGATCAACAAAACAAACAATTTGACCATGGTGGCATAAAACCTAGAGCCAATAGCCAATACTCTTCCTTTCTTTGTCTCAATAGCCAATACTTTTCCTTTCCAATACTCTTCCTGTCCTTGTTAACAAACAATTGCTGCAAAAATGTGGGTTGTCGTATGATACAATAGCTGTACTATGCTGTATTTTGCTTTACTATCCTATTCTTCAATGTATTTTTTATATTATATATTATACATTATTGTATTTTATTTTACTGTATTTTATTTTATTTTTTAAGGTTTTCTTTATTTATATCTTTGCCCTACTTTCAGCAATTTCTTGAGTCACGTACGTATGTGGTGGTAGAAATTGTACTGGATAAGCCATTGGTCCCGAAAAGACAACCGGAAGCGCTAGCTCAAAGGTAATCCTACATTAGTAAAACAATTATTTAAACTGCTTTGTAAATACTTAATTTTTCTTTATTTACTTTCATTTTTTCTTCTTGAGCCCCAATCATACAATTATATTTTGCCTGTTAACTAATTTCGAATAAGAACCCGGAGAAATCCCTAGATTTTTTATAAAGGTTTAGTTTTTTTCAAAGTTTGTACAACCTTTCCTACGTCATGTTGCAATTCTTTTTCTTTGAGAGGCATTTGGCTAACTTCTCAACACTCTTTTGCCTTCAACTTACTGCAAATATTTTGCTCTGTCAAACAAAATCCCTCGTCTTCTCTCAATAAAAAAGGTGGGACAGCCAATTAACTACAGGCCAGATTCTGTTTTCAAATATTTTTCTCCCACCATTTCCTGTTCGGGCTCTCTTTGGAAAAAACTCATAGTAAATGGACATTTCCAATTATAGATAATTATATTTGTGTGTTGATGGTGGTAGATTATTATTGCTCCAAATTGAACGTTTTTCACTTTATACCTTATTTCCCTCCCTTCTCAGTTATTGCCTTTCACTAGAGTTTTTTGCCCAGATTTAGTTTTAATTTTAGTTTAAAGTGAATGTTCAGTTTTGCCAAGTGTAGTTGAAAGAAAATACTGAATCTGAAATAGACAAGATTCTTTTGCTTAAATAAATGTCACATTGCCTACTCCCAGAAATAGATGACACCCAGCAGCTTATTTTTCATAACTGTCCAGCATTCCTCTGTACATGAGATTGTGCATTTTTCCGGTTCTTGTTTATGGTAGGTAAAAATAAGATAATAAACAACAGGTGTCTAGTATTTACAGTGAAAAATCTTGTGTTAATCGAGTCAAGCCAGAAAGGAAGTGTAGCAGTGTACGCCAAATTGTTAATTGTGATTCGGCTATAGCACAGTATCTCTTCTTCTTCTTCTTCTTCGTTTCGGCCTTTTCCCAATGCTACGTCGGGTCGGCCGCTCGACACTGCACCCTCCAACTTCCTCTATCCTCCCATGCACCTTCCCTTAGTCCCACTGTTTCCATGTCTCTCTTGATTACAGTATCTATTGCTGAAATGCAAATGCGTTGAAAATTTCCAAATAAAACAGTTAAAAGTAATTAACATATCGAAGTCTGCTTTCCACTCGGGGTCATTGGAGGGAAGTCACATTCAGCTTTCATCTCCTCCTCTTTCGAGTTAAATAGAATTTGTCTGTGGTTTTGAATTGTTTTAAACACCCAGTCATTTAAAAGGGCGGGCTTTCTCGATCCTCTCTTGGTTTTCCGTATTGATAAAAGTCCACCTGACTTGTGTTTTTAATTTTTTGCGTCCAGGTCCAATCGATGTTTGAGTCGATCATTGTTTACAGAACCTGTCATCTTTCTTTTTCCAGAGTCGCTGATCTCATTCCAGCACGTCCAAAGTATCCTAAAAAGATTGGTGGTGCTAAGAAGGTACGATATTACATACGAATATGATACACGATATTACCGCATTTTTTTAATTACGGAAATCAGACACGTATTTTGGGAATATTGTGAAAAAAGGACGTGGAAGGGTGAAGTGTGGACTTTTATAATTTTTTTAAAGCTGAGCTAAGGACGTAGTATTTGACTATGTACTATGTTATATATTGTATATTGTATGTTATATTATATATTATATATCATATATTATATATCATATTATATATTATATATCATATATTATATATTATATATTATGTTATATATTATACATTAAAATTTAAACGTTTAAACACACGTCTTGATACGTTCTTAAACAGTAAAGAATTTTGTTATAGACCCAGCCTGTTATTAACAAAACAATTTATGTTTCCCTGAAATTAATAATTAGTACTTTTAAGTTTTACAATAGGTTTTAAAAACGAGTTGCAAAAAATTAATATAATTCGCATTGTCATCTATGTAGGTTTGTTATTAAACCAACTAATTAGTGTTAAGTGAAATGGAATCCATTTAGTATTTTATTTGGTCATTGATTTATCTATTTTGTCTGTTGTTGATTGAAGACTTGATGCTAAACAATAGTTAGTCTAGTGTGGACCAAATCCAGACCGAACTGGAGCAATCAATTTTGACAGATGTTTAAAAGGGAGTTGGTGTGGGGGGTTTTAAAACGAAATTTGTGCCTGCAGATTTTATTAAGAAAAATTGCTATGATCCGTAGAAGAGAAGGGTAGCAAAATAGACTATTCACCTGTAAAGAAACCCGACCAAAAGTGACGGAGCTGTCTTAAATCCACCTTTGTTTTCCTCATTGGCACATAACCCTTGAATTGTTTGTTTTTCCATTCTGGGGTCTTGATCCAGTCGACGGTCAGCAAAAAAAGCGTTAGACCAACAAGGACGAAAAAAGTTTATGTTGTTTGGAAAGATAAGGCGCTTTCTTAGTTTTAACCTTTTAGGCAAGGAGCGGCTTTTGGTCTAGTAAACACTGTATCTTCCGGTCTCACCAAACCCTTCCCTACTAAACTTTCACTGTGCGATATAATTCCAAGAACAACTTTTGAATTAACTGAAGACTGCATTAATCTTTCGAGCAACTATTTATAGAAAACAGTTTCAAAGAATAACTTTTCTATTGGCTTTTATAACTGTACATAACATTTTTGATTGCTTAAATGTAGGCCATAGAAGATTTTCGTTCTCAGATAGTTAGAACATCAGCACACTTATTGGAAGAGTTCAGGTGAGACTTCTTATTATGTTATTTGAACTATTAATAATTCATTACTAATCCTCTTCTTCCCCATTTAACTGATCACCTAACCATGGCGGAAGAAGATAATTGTTTAGTTTAGTAATGTGAAAAACGATTTCAATATTTATATTGTTCAGGCAACGAGGCACTGAAGTTGAGAATGACATCATTCTGTGACTGCCTGAGTATATCAAATTCTAATTTGGAGTCAACATTAGCTATTTTATCTACGTGAAAAGGTGTTGGGCGGGGTTCTGATTCTGCGGAGACATAGCTTGTATGTAATGGTGTATTATTACGACATAGATTATTATTTTAATGATTTCTTCAAAAGAAACTAGAAAAATTCGTTTGTTATCTTAGGCTTATAATTGGAGCGAAAATGGTTATCTTTTGTAACCGAAAAATTAAAAGTCTGGATGTTAAATTAAATTCACAAGAAAATCAGGATTGCAGTGTCATAGAATCATTTAAAATGCAGGAAGAAACTCACTATTTTTATGGTAAACTTTAAGTAAGTCACCAAAATAATACACATGATCTTCCTCGAAATATAAGAGTAAGGGCATCCAAATAACATTCAGAAAAGAGTTAATACAAAATAAATTAGTGCAAAATAAAAAATAACACTGGAGATTTTAAAGATTATTTAAAAACTGTAAATGACAAATAGCATGACAGCAGGAAATAAGAACCATGTGATTGCTTATGCTTGCAGGTTTACCAGATTGGTATATCCTGCTGGCCTCAAAAATCTATTTTGACTGGTGCATGTAAAATATGAAAGATGATTTCCATACTGTGTTACAAGATCGGGTAATCTAACTAATCAATATTATCAAATCTTTAATGAGTAAGAATAAAAGAGAATATCATTCAATTGTTAAGTAGCGTTCATCCATACGAAAAAACATTGCTGGATAATAATGTTTTAACGAACTCCTCTGTTTTATTCCAGTCCTTACCGAATAAACTAGTTGCTCTCAGCTACATCGATAATGATAGTTTGAGTTTTTCCTGCTAAAGCCGATAGGGACGGACGGGGTTTGTTGTGGACCCAAAATTAATTGCATTCCTTAATTTGGTGTATAGAACAAGTGTGCTTATCTAGCCTGCTGTGTGTATGCCGCTTCTGAAAATGCTTGGGAAATAGTAGTAAGACATATTACTCATCAGCATATCTATATGTTTATATCTGCTCTGAAGGTGGCTTACTACTTTGGCAGCCTTGTCTTTGAACCTATCTTTTTTGATTTCAAGAGATTTGGAAGCCTTGCTACCTAACTTGAGAACTACGGTCGATAGTGACTTAGGGTATAACGGTAGAGGTTGCGTAGGATTTTACTTGGGGTTTTCTTAAACTGATTGGTCAATCAGAAGAAACAATTGATTATTGTTGAATTATTTCATTCAAAAATAATATCAGTAATTTTCTAAGCTATGGAGAACTGGTATTGCTACAAATCTGTCAAAATTTTTAATGAAATTGTAGGTATGATTTTTATGGGTTATTGTACAATTTCCTTTGAAAAAAACCGATTAAATGTAAGGTAACATTGTTTTGTATGGGGGTATTTTTCACTAGTAGTGAGAGACTGTATTACAAAATGCAATGTATTAATAAAGTGGTTATCTTTTTTAATAGATCTATGTTTAGAAATGAACTTGATCAACTGGATGGAGATAAAAGCAACGAAAGGTAACAGCTATATTCATTTTTATACCAGGCTTTTGCTTTATTAGTAATTAGATAGCATATGGTTTCTGTTTCTTCTTACGTGATGAATGAGAAATATTGTTATCTCCGTCTAAACCTAAAAGTTCTACTATCATTTTTTATTAATATTTCAAGAATGAATATATTTGTATGTGTGTTGCATGTAGTTGTGATGTAGAAAGGAATGAGAGAGTTCCATTAATTATTAGTTTTGTTTTGGAAACAAATATAAGGTTGCATTTGGTGATACGCCACAAAATAGCAGCTAGAACACATGTGTATATAATGCAGAATTTTTCAGATCCATAACTCGATTATGTATATCTCAATGAAAGTGGGATTTTTTCGGAGATCATATTCAAATATTGATGGCATGCATACTAATGTATAATACATATAAAACTGTGTAAGGGTTTAACTGATACCAGCCATTAATATTACAACGTCATGGTTGTCATACACATTGTGCCGTTACGTGTACTGTAATTATACTATAACTTCAAGACAGCCTCCCATTCCTTGAATCCTAAAATAGGCCTAAAAGGCGGGTGTTCAGAATAATAGAGAAGAGTGCGGTTCCCTATAAAGTCTTTAATATTGAGTATGTTTAAAGATGGCTATGAAGAATTGTAAAAGCTGGAAAACTATTCAAATTATTACTCTGCATGGAGTAGGTGAAGTTTTCAAGACCAGGATTCAAAACTTCATTTTTCTTATTAGAATCTTTCTACCATTCTGGATTTATTTCTTGGAAATTGGCTTTTTTGTATTAAATATCTAATGATAGTAATAGGAAACAGTTTTTTAACGAATTAAATTCGTTTGAAAAATATATTCAAGTACATAAAAATATATAAAAGATATTTAGAAGATGGCAGCGGCTTAAAAATTTATTGTACTTTTTTTCTTATATAAGGAGAAAGCAGTTTTTATACGAACTAAATTCATCTGGAAAATATTTTGCATTTAAAGAACAAATTAAGGTTAGTAACGTATCTTATTAAGTTGCCTAGAGTTTGAGAATATTTGTATTTTGTCTCGCTTAGTATTGGATGGTTTAATATACCAAAACTTTACTTACTTAATACAGCAACTTTGAAAATGCAAATACTTGATTATGCATCATCCTTTTGCCCCTGTTTCTAAAGGCATTGTACTCCTGCTTTCTGAAATATAATTAAACAATTAACTTTAAGTCCATTTACGATTTATTCTTCTTCTTGTGTCTTGATATCGAATATCATAGATGAATCATGGTGGTGCACATTTTCTTCTTTTCTGTATCTTGTGATCTGGCTGAACTGTTTTCCATCTCTAACGCTCAGTTTCTTGATCTTTCCTTCTGACATCTTCAATCATTGCCTTCCCCTTCCTCTTTCCCCGCCCATTTTCTTGTACTTTACATAAATTATACTTACGTGATATGGTGTATGTTATTTATATGTCGTGTACTTTGATTGTCCATAGTTAACTACATTTTAAAGAATGTATTTTGATATGGTTATCCAAAGTATAATATGCTCAATATACAAGACAACTTTGTTTTGAATAAGCATTGCTTTGAATAAAGTTTTCTTTTCTTTTTGCTATGTATTTCCCATGACCCTCCTAAATCATGTTCGACATGTGTGTGTATTTGACTTAGCTTACGTCTATTGATGCAAATGGTAATGATAATAATAATAATGATGAAAGGAACAAGAAAAAACAAACAGAGAAAGGTCACGAATTAAAAGATATCGTTGTTTCTCAATCTGGAAAAATTCTAAATAAATTTGTAGGATTTGAGTAGCATGGCGAAGCCAAGAATATAGTAACGATATCAGTAAAAATAATTGTTTTAAAAGTAATGGCTATATTTCTAATACTTTTTAAAAACCCTTCTCATATATGCTTTTTATTTAGATCAATGTTAGTTTATTGGGCTTTGACGTTCAGCAGTGATACATCGCTGCATTAGGAAACATAAAAGATTTTTTCAACGTAGTTGGGAAAAATTATGTCAGTCAAAGGAACCTTTTTTTGCTCAAGATTGTTGGTAAATAGGCTCTATACAGAAAACAAAGGAAACTGAAATAAAATAATGGCAATGCACATTTTGAAAAATTCACTTATTATATTTCCAATAATTAAGAATACAATAATTACTTTCAGTTAAAAATATATTTAATAGGGAGACTGAGGTCACTATCATAGAGAAGCCTTAAGCTGCATATTAAACTTTCTTTGTGTAACCCATTGCCATACAATCTGTTCAACATAGTAATGAGTTAAGTTACAGTTTGTGTTTATTCGTACGATGGTGGGTCCATTTTTGTTCCTTCTTAATTGTTCCGACGGCATTTGCAATATAAGCTTTGTATTGCTTCGTTTTTCGATTTCGAAACGATGTATTTCGAATTGATGTTTTGTTCATTTACAAAGAGTGCGAACTCTGACGTGTTTCGTCACATATCTGAAGCTTAGTATTTCCAAGTACAAGACCTAGTAAAAATCAGAAATAAAATGTGGAGCTTACTTTTAAAGTTCTCACGTGATCTCGTTTTCTTTTCTCTGGATATTGGCAGTTTGTCTTATATGTCAGCCTGATGAATGTCTGTCTTGCAGGCTGTTTGGTGACCATATTACATGTACGATACGTTAAATCTCTCTGAATACACCATAAGGACTTGTTTCCATATAGCTGCAATTTCCGCTGTAGCGGAAAATGCGCGTGAGCTTTTTCCGCCTGAGCCTCAAGCCATTTCCACACAGCGTATTTTTTTTTGGCGCGTTTTCATGTGAACAAACATGACAGCAAAAACAAGAGGTTTCTCTTGCTTCTGAAGCAAAAATTGATTTTAATATTGCTTGTATTATTGTGTCGTAAACAAAGACCCCCTCAGAATGGAATTCAAAGACAAAGGAAATTCTGGGTGTGAAAGCTATTTCAGGAGAGAAGAAATAAAGGCTTTTTTAAGGTTTTAGTACAGGATTTAATGCTGTTTGACAATGAATATTTCTTCAAAGCCTTCAAAATGCTACCTAGGCGATTCGAAGAACATCTTTCGTGGGTTGCTCCTTTTATTTCGAAATCATCTAGAATTCACGATGTTACAGGACCAAGTGAAAGGCTTTGTATAACATTATGGTACCTATCAAGTGGCGATGCACAAGTTTTGTTTTTGTTGATAATGTACGATACCAGAACTGGCAGATGAAATGGCCGAGATATCTATCGTTATTATTTTCTTCTATTGATGTTTCTGTTCTGCTTCCTTTTGTTTCTTTAAGAATCTTTGATAAATTTCCTCATTATAATTGATATCCTCGTTTTCTTCATCCTCGTCAAAATTTGTCGCGACATACCTATTGGCCGCCATTTTGTTATCTGGAAATATTATGTTTTTTGATGACCGTGCAAAAATGTTAATACAATACAAGATTACGTAATGTCTCAAATACTGAACTATCATTGGTTCTTAAACTCAGGCGGAAAAAAATACGTTCAAAAAGTAGAACTAGTTCTACTTTTTTTAAATGCTCACGAGCAGCTCGTGAGCATAAAAAACCGCCTGTCCAGTGGTATTTTTAAAGCAATGCACATGCGCAATAAAAAAGCTCGTGAGCATTTTCCGCTACAGCGGAAAATGCAGCTCTATGGAAACAAGCCTTAAGTAAGACAGAGAAATAAAAATACCCCGGAGAATAAAAACAAACAACAATAGCAATAACAAAAATGACTGTGCTGCTTTCGGAAATACTAAACGAATTGAAAAAGACAGCTAACTATTGAATAGTTATGCTTGATAGTAAACTTGGCTTCAACATATTTTTGATTTCATTCTTCTTTGGCCATCTACTTTTTCTTTGACAACGTTTATGAAGTCGGTTGGTTATGTAATTTCTTTTACCTCTACAGGTTTTTCAGTTTAAGTGCTATCATTAATAATCCATGCCGTTTTCCATTTAGTACTATGTTATAAAGCTTGTGAGAGAAAAGTTCATGAATACAACAGGATTTCAAAGTCAAGAGGAGATGCAGGCTTTTATTAGTGAACTATATCAGTTTCTGATTGACCAGATGCATGTAGGACTAAACACGGTAAATAAAATGCTTTTTTTCGTTCTTACACCTAACTGCAACGCGATTCTTCCATTTTATACATCATTTTTGACCATTGATCAATGGTTATTTTAAGGGGGATTTTCTGGGCCCTTTACCACCCCATTGTTTGTTTGCTGCCAAAACAGTTTAAAAACAGTTGCTGAAACGTACAGGTATTAAAGTTAATTCCAGAAAGAAGCCAGAAATGGAAAGAGTTGGATTGTTAAAATGTTGCTTTTTCACCAGTAGTGTACGAGTTGTGGTGGGGATTTTTTTTGGGGGGGGGGGAAGGAGGGCGTTCAGTCAAACCTAAAGTTGATGATACTAAAATGAAAACAATAAAAAATCAGATTGTTTGTTTTTCTTTGTACTATTTTGTTTTGTGTTTGTATATAATATTTAGTAAGGAAGTGTGAGATTGATGTAAGGGAAATCGCTAATTGATCACCAAGTGAGTCATGACACACTCAAAAGGGCAAATGTCTCTAACATCGTGGAAGAAGCAAGGAAAAGCAGATTTGTAATTTGGTTCGACCATGTGACAGACAGCACGAACAGAGTTGTATAAAAAAAGATACGATGACCAGAGTTCAAGATAGATGAAGTAGAAAGAGACAAAAAGTGTGCCGATCGAACTAAATAGAGGAAAGTAATTCGAGCGACAGGTTCGTCGTAAAATTATATACCAACTGGAAATGGAAAATTGTCAGATTTTTTATTCCCAGTTCGAATAGTGGAAAATTAACTCATTTTGTTTTAGGCTTAATTGGAGACGTGCACGACAAGGATTCTCTTGCTAATGTGCTAGTACCATTTACTTTATCAAATTTGTGTAAATTAATTGGTGCATTTGAAAATAAATTATTCTTCCTATAGTATTTTATGAGGTGTAGGATGTGGATTATGCTTTTATGGCATTTTTAACTTCATATCGTTTTCGAATTCCTGCAGAAAGTCATACTTGGAAGGCTTTTCCGTTACTTTAAGGACTAGTCGCTTTTCTACAAGTTACTAAGATCGGAAGATGAAGTAATCGAACCCTAAAATAAAGCACTTGTTGCTTGGTCATCAGTTTATTACACCAAAGTTTCTCTGTTCCAGCCTTAGCAACAGCTTTGCAACTACTGCAATCAATGTGTTTCTCTGTTATAAGACGGGGTTTGTAAATGTTTTAGAAGATAGAAGTGGGAGGTTGGTGAAATCAATAGGTAAAAAATAATAAAAGTATAAAACTCTGACAATTTAATGACATTTGTACTTAAAAGGCTTGTGGCCTTTTGGGGTAAAAGTCAAATAATTTCAGAAAAAAGGATTTATTTTCACGAAATACCACAAGAGCAACGCGCTCATTCACCTGACAAAATCGTTATGAAGAGTTTTATGGTCCATTAAAAATAGATTTTTAAGTAGAATTATTTTGGAAAAAGAGTAAAAGAGGTTAATGGAGCTGCATTCTTAAGGAGATACATGCATGTTGATATATGCTGTACATACTGAAGACGTCTCAAATCCCGGTATGCCATGTTCAAAATGGATTGATCTCAAAATAATAAAAAAACAGCTTCTTGTCAATACTTACATGCTACAAAACAGTGATGATAGTCTCTCCGTGTTTGTCAGAAATTTTAAAAGAATAAGAAAAATCACTAGTCGGCTGATTATTTTTTTACTGATAGCCTTTCTGGTGAAACAGTTTACTAAAACATGTTTACAGAAAGCTGTTGTATTTTAAGTCAGAGAATTTTTCAATCTTGTGATATGATTGATATGAAAGATAAGGTTAATGATCAAGTTCACTCTCTTTCTTATCTTACAACGCCAAAATCATTTGCAATATTCTGCCGGATGCCACTTGACAAAAAAGTTTTATTTTGACTGCCAAGCAATTTGTGTTTTTGGTAAGC
Source organism: Morbakka virulenta (assembly GCA_003991215.1). Taxonomy (NCBI): domain Eukaryota; kingdom Metazoa; phylum Cnidaria; class Cubozoa; order Carybdeida; family Carukiidae; genus Morbakka; species Morbakka virulenta. Next base: position 1,676,089 of record RDPX01000003.1, read on the forward strand.
ACTTAGGAATCCACAAACTTCTTCAGTTTATAGTCTGAGGTTTTTGAAATAAATGATCGTTTAAAAAGTGTAGGTTCTGTACTAATCGATAGAAATATCTCACTTGAGCGTTTGTATCAAGTTTCCTTTTGCTAAAAACTATGTTTTAATCTGTGCTTGTTCGTGTACGCTATAATTATGAACGAGTTAACATGTGAAAGCTTACCTACCAACGTTTGTTGAACATAATAGAGGATGTCAATATTTGTTTTTAGTATACTTTCGTTTTTGTTCATGGTCATAACATATTTTATATCTAAAAGAGAAAATAGATTGTTTTTACAAATCAAGTTAATGGTTGAACTGTTAAATCAATAACAAAAATTCAGAACAACCTCGGGGTGAGGGTTCTGCCTCTGTATTCATCGCGGGTGTTCAGGTTCGGCCGGTGTTCCTTGATGCATAGTGCTTCGAGTGTCAACAAAAACTGGTCGCTTCGAGTGGTGGAGCAGAGGATGGACACGTCATCAGCGATTGGTTCAATGTTGATGCAGTTGTTAAAATGTGCTTCCACTGGGGTGTTGATGTTCTGATGTTCTGCCAGTCGTGTCTTCAGATGTGGAACAGTCTGGACGACATAGCTGGACTGGCATCTAGGACATGTTATCTTGTAGACAACACGGCTGCACAGAAGTGGAGGAACCGTCGGCGTTAAAGATGGCATCATCGTCTTTTCCGTAGGGTAAGCACTGTTCTAATAGGGATAGGCAGCTTGCTCAGTCTTCTGACTAGGTTGTCGGTGTACCTACTTCTATATTGAACTGATAGCATGTACAGTTGACGGTATTCCGCTTGTGGCTTCTGGGTTGTTGCTGGGGCCAGTGGTGGTAGTGGTGTTTTGATGCTCCTGATAATCTTTTCCAGGGTTGTAGAGATGATACTGTCATAAAATTCAGGCGGGTATTGATTGCGCTCGAGGATAGCCTTTGCTCGCTGGATACTTTCAGTGAATGTTTCCCACGTACTACATGCTCGGTAGATCCTGTGTACCATGCCTTGTATTATCGCTCGCTTGTATTTCTTTGGTGAGTGCGCTTGAAAATTCATCACCAGGCCTGTGTCAGTTGGTTTGGTGTACCATGTAGTATCCACTCTGCATCCAATATGTACGATACACAGGTCCAAGAAAGGCAGTCGACCATTAGATTCACGCTCAATGGTGAATTTCAGCTGTGGGTGTAGTGAGTTGATACGTTCTAGTTGCGTTGTAATCCTGTTCCTCATGATGATGGTCAGGATGTCGTCCATGTATATACTAGTGCATTTTCTTGAATCTCAGGGTCATACTTGTTGAGCCAGATGTTAGTGAGGTAAGGAGCGGGTGGAGAACCCATTGCCAGGCCATCAACCTGTTTCGACATGATAACAGCCAATGACGAGAGCACCAGTAGCTCACTGAAAGTTTGTTGACAGGTAGTTGTTCATGCTCACCGTCATAAGGAAGATCAGCTGCAAGCTCAATTGCCTCCGTCAAGGGAACATTTGTGTAGAATGCACTAACATAGAATGATACCAATTCTTCATCCTCGGCCAGCTCCAGTGATTTGATCTAATCTGCAACTTGTTTTGTGGGTGAGTTGATTTGGGCTTCTGATATCTTCGCTGACCATTCAGAGACTTGTAAGGCCACGTTGTGGTAGGCCGATCCTGGCATGGAGAGCACTGGGCGCAATTGGGTGTCTGCCTTGTGCACCTTCCCCAAACCATACAATTTGGGAGGTTGGCTTCCCCGAGACTTGATCTTGTTAAACAGCTCGTCATCGATCTTGCCAGGATTCTTCATGGAAGTCAGCTTAGCCTGGATTCGTTCTTCGTCTTTCAAGGTGATATCCTTCGCATTTCGTCTTGTGGTGTTCACCTCCTCAAATTGCGGCAGGTCCAATATAGTGTTTATCTGTTCCTCGTAATCTGTGGTCTTCATAAAAAAAAACCCAATTCCCTTGTTGAAAGGGACAGCGCGAAGGTCGTGTTTTTTCAAGAACAGCATGGTGATCTTTAAGTTTTGAACTGGGCGTTGGTTCTTGCAGATCTTGATGTACCTAACCACTGCCATGTTGATCTCATTGATTGTATCATTATCAACATTATCTCACTGCCATCGATTGAGTAAAAGACCGAGTTCTGCTAACAAAACATGGTGGTTGAATTGATCTATCACTGCACTTCTCGGTTCCAAGACATGTGTCAAGACATAACGTGGAGGTGCCATATCTAAGTTATGTAATCTGACCGTGTCGTGAACATTGAACAGCGGACGTTGCTGTTCTTTGGACAAGTTTGTGATCTTTCGTTGATGTCCGGCGATAATTTATTTTCGCGTTGTATGACGGATGAAGCGTGCATTAAGGACGATTGAGTTAGTGTAGGCTTCAGGTACTGTTTTGCGGATTTCTTGGCACAAACGTTCGCTATTGACCTTCTGTCTCTCAAACAACTCTCTGTCTTTCCTGAGTCTTTGATTGAGCAGTTTTCGCTGGCAGTTATGGACAACCGTCGGCTCAAAACATCCATTATCAGGAAATCGAGAGCGTAAGAATCTGGGAATGATGTCCGCTCCTTTACATTTTGTGATACAGTTAATTCGTTGATTTGTGTTTTCCCTTTTGGCGACCAAGCGGAAATAGTCAGAACTGGATTCCAGCAGTTACGTCGCTTGAGAATGATTGCCAACAGGCGTCAAGGAAGATTAGACAACGTCAATATTTTGTTGAGTATACTTTCTTTTTGTTCATAATCATAACATATTTTATATCTAAAAGAGAAAATAGATTGTTTTTACAAATCACGTTAATGGTTGAACTGTTAAATCAATAACAAAAATTCAGAACATGTTCTGAATTTTTGTTACCGATTTAACAGTTTAACGTACTGTGAGTCAAGGAAAGAGGTCGCGAGAACAGTTAAGTAGTAGGCTTGGCCTTTTTGATCACAACGTTTTTATGACCTAGTGATTATGGCTCTAGACCTAAAGTCTGAGCCTCTGTATTGGCGCAGGTTCGAAGCGTAATAAATACGATTTATTTGTTTGACCTATACTACATTTTGAAATACTGATATTGATAATTAATTTTGATTAAAATCTATGTAATTGATCGTGCTTATATTGTGAACAGACCAATATTTGCAATGCCTGAAAATTATGAGTCAGCCTGCGCTTTCAGACTTTTCATGTAAATTTTTACATTTAAATATGTTGTTTTGTAATTTAGCGTAATTTGATATTTTTTCTTTGAATGAGGATGGGAGAAGTATGTCTCGAAACGTAGGTCGGAAAGCCTTACGACTCTTGATTCGATACATATCAGACAACAATGCGTTTCTTACTTTACTTAAAAGGGAATCAGCTGATATAATGTAAAACCGAAATATGAGCCGATGTACCATAGGATTACAGATTAAATCTGTTTACCGTTTTTTGAATATAGTATTTGGATTCAGAGGAATCAGTAGAAATACCTCCACCAGTTACAGACATGGCAATGTTAAAGCACTTTGCTAAAGAGGCAGAGGTATGCGGACCAATTTATACTATATTTAACTTGAACTTAGAAACAGTAGATTTATTAAACTATAACATCATAAAAGAGGTACGGAAAAATATTTACTTGCTGTTTTGACAGAGCTTTTCAACTGGTGTGTGTCATTTAATGCCATTCAATGAATAAATAACTAATTGTTCATGGGCTCATGATTTTATTTATCTTTTAAGTGTATCAATTGAAGAAGAGAACTAAGTACTTTGTAAAGCTTGTAATTATTCCAGGGATACTTTACCAAGTTCAAGATCATTCACAAGTATTTATGGTTTCACCACTCCTGCTAGCAGTTTAATATTTCCATTGAGGAATATCAACAAATACTCCTAACAAAGTGATTTGTTTTCTTCAATAACTGTAGAACACATTTTGATGTCAGTAAGAAGTGTTCAATAATCGTAACGAAGATGTTATTGATATCGACAGAAAGTAATGAAAATGGAGGGCAATAAGAATAATAAAGTCCTTTAAAGTGGTGACGACAATGACCCAAATAAAGATAAAGACTGTACTAGATACGATTAGAGATGATTGTTTTACCCTGAAATGTGTTTCTAGAAATTTCACTAATTTACTAGACATTTTTCTAGGTTTTTGTTTTCACATTCTGTTTGTGACATATTTGAATCAAACATGTACTTTAAACAAAATATTGAAGTATAATATTTTTGTCTTAAGTTTGTACAGTACGTTAGGCTTGGCTCTTGTTAATATATACTAAGGTAAAACACGAAAAATAAGAGCTGTGGTTGCAACTAATATTTTCACGATATTTCGATCATCAGGTAATAATGCTACAAATACTGTACAAGTTTTTATAAACAAATAAAGTAGGCGGCTCATCAAAAATATAAATTACAGATGTTAACGTATTACAATGCGTTAATATTCTGAGAAAGGAAAAAAGAAAGGAAGTCCCATGTGGATACGGTTTAAAATTACTAAAGAGTGATTTACTTTCAAATTGGATAAATAGGTGTTCGAACACCTATTTACACCTATTTACCTTCAAATTGGGCTTCAAAGATACTTCAGCCTGAGAGCTGCATGTCTGTTGAGCTCCCTAGTAATTGCTAAATATTTTGACAGGCCAAATATTCTTATTGAATATGAACGAACAAAATTGTAATGATTTGTAAATCCAGCAACTCTTATGAATTTTTACAAGTATATGTAACAAAATGAAAAATGCCGACCCCATTGAAGTACCATAAAAGAACCATTGAAATAGTAAATCAACCCTTGTTATTTCCATAAAAATCATTTACTACTACTACTACTACTACTACTACTACTACTACTACTACTACTACTACTACTACTACTACTACTACTACTACTACTACTACTGCTGCTGCTACTACTACTACTACTACTGCTACTACTACTACTACTACTTCTACTACTACTACTACTACTGCTACTACTACTACTACTGCTATCACTAGTGCTGTTTTATCTTCCCTTCTTAATCCCTAATTGGTCCCCTTGTTTTTAATAAGCCACTTTACGTTGTTTAAAGTGCTTGGAACTTTAGAAATATTTTCTCTAAGTCAAACATTTTNTACTACTACTACTACTACTACTACTACTACTACTACTACTACTACTACTACTACTACTACTACTACTACTACTACTGCTGCTACTACTACTACTACTACTGCTACTACTACTACTACTACTGCTACTACTACTACTACTGCTATCACTAGTGCTGTTTTATCTTCCCTTCTTAATCCCTAATTGGTCCCCTTGTTTTTAATAAGCCACTTTACGTTGTTTAAAGTGCTTGGAACTTTAGAAATATTTTCTCTAAGTCAAACATTTTATTTTCCTCTATCTTTTCCTATTAGGCAGAGTTCAATTATGAAGTTGCTGCGAGGTACTATCAAGAGGTATGTTTTTAGTGAATTTGTAGAAACGAACGCAAGTTTGAAATCGATGTAAGAGAAGTCAGTTTTTAACAAGCTTTGAAGTAACTGTTCTATTTTGTAGCATTTATATTGTATGGGACTTGTACTTGTAGCTCGTGGCAAGAACTTGTTGTGGACGAGGCCTTTCACATCGAAGAATGCGATCAACATGACTTTAAACCACCTGTCTGATCCTTGAGTTGTTTTTAATGCCCTCACATTACCCATTAAAAGCCTATTTTACGACTCAAAAACATGTAAGAGTTAATTGTGTTATTTGTGAGCATTCACTTTAGAATAATCAGTACTTCAAACAGAGTTTTCCAAGCCGGACGAGAAACTTCACCTTGGACGGTTGCTCTCTGTTCAGTGCTTGGGGAGCCGAAACGGAGGACATGTGAAAAAAATATGTGCAAATAATCAATAGCTGCAGAAATCCAAAGTCACATTTATATAATCCTTTAATATTGCTTCACACGGTGGTGCAACCCGCTAATCCCTACCCTACTCATAGTTCACACAGCACACTCAGACCTTTCTTGACACACCTCGTGACAATACGCATATTTTAATGAAAAGTCGTAAACAATAAATTCGGTAACAAACAAGTAATTCTGGATAAAGCTAGCTTATACTATGTCTACAGGAAATAGAATACATTGTTGGAATAAAAATCTACTTAATTTTCTAGTATGATAATCGTTTGGACCAGCATAGCTGTTGTTCAATAAATAAAAAATTGACTTACATTCAGTTGCTATTTTCCTCATGGTGCTTATTGAGAAATCTTCAAATACCGTTTATTAATTTTCAGCATCATTATTATCGTCTTTTTCATCATGGTAGTAATAACAATGATAATTTGGAACTGTAGAACTGTAAGAACACGGATAAACTCGAAATCTGCGGTTAGTTGTCCTGCTTTGTTTCGGACAAAATATTACCTGAAACTATCTTTGTTTCTGTTGTTTTTGGAGAGTTTGGAACAACGTCAATGAAATTTGAAAGTTCGAGGGAAAATACGGTGGTATGTAGTGGTAAAATCTTACACAAGTTTGCAAGGAACACCTTGAATTTTAAGAACATGCCTTTAAGAGCTAATGCCACTGGGCGTGATTTGCTCTGAAGACAAATGTCAGAAAGATCAAAACCGGGACGAAAAGTACCAATAATTATTTCATTATTATTAATATCGAATTATTCCTATCTTTATTGTAAACCTTTTTCAGCGAATTGCAAGAAACAATAATGATCCTGAAAACTGGCTGGATTATGGGATTTTCTGTCTTCTGATAGATGATCTCTCAAAGGTACTGTTATATTTTTTTATCCGAGTGGTTAGAATTGAAATTATTGAACGTAAAAATTATGTTATCCAGTAGTTGTCTTGATGCCTCTTTAACTCAGTAGAATTAGATTATTTCCCATGATGCATTGTCTTTAAGGCCTTATGCTACACATCTGGTTTTTATTTCTGTTATTATTGCTGATACCGTTTGTCTGGGATTCCCGTGTTGTCATGTCTTGAAGACTAACATATTCACATTTCTTTTATGTCGGTAGGGTATGTTGCAATAAAGATAAAGATTTCTTTTGTATTATTTAGGCAGAAGAGTGTATCAGAGAGGTTGTTTCGATTGACCAGAAACACGTTGTTGGGTATGTACCTCTAATTAACTTCTGTTATCGTCATCACATTACTTAACGCGAAGAAAAAGGTGTTTCCAACTTTAATGAAATCAAAAGCAGCATTCTAAGGAGGTAGAAAGATAACCCTACAAAATATTCTACATGAAATAAAAACTTTGTAATTGAAATAATCAAAAATGTTGGGGTTTTTGGTAATTTTTTTTAAACTTCTGTTTTTTTAACTAGTTTTAATATGACTTTTTATTTTTTAATTTTCATGTCTTTTCATGTTTTTCAAGTTGATTGAATATGTATTTCTTTAATATTTTTTTTTTGAATTTGTTAATAGTATCAACGTACCTTGTCTTCATGATCTACTTATACAGTAACCGGCTAGGGTATTTAGAGTTGATCTTATCGAAATGCTTTTCCATTCTAAGTAAAAGATTTTTATTGTAACTAAAACATTATCTTGATTTCTCATAATTTTCGCCCAAAAGTTTCACTTGTAAAAACTACTCGGCGCCTTTATGGTTCTTCGCGCTGCTAATCTTATAGAAGTGCTTTCTTGTTCTTATTGCATCAAAAAAGTTGTATAGTCAGTGTCAGCACATGTATTTCTTTGCCCGTTATATATCACGTGGGTATGAAGACAGCTAAGTCTACCATGTTATACCAAGTCACAAAATTTAAACGAAGAGTGTGAAAATTAATCCTATTCATGTAATATCGTAAATTATTAATTTGAAGGAAGAAAGTTTAAGATTTCGATGTATACCTTGCCCCTTTCCTTCATGCATTTATCCAATACTGACTAATAGAGGTATTGCCTAATAATCTAGAGTCCAGATCTTACATAAACCACAATGATATAGTTAATAATTACAGTGAAGTATTCCTAACTACTTGACAGGATGGTCTATACTTTGCTGATAATATTTTAGTATTTGATTGAAGTGTAAAGAGAAAGAATGGAAAATCGGTAGTACTGGTACTTTATCAGTTATTGTTACCTCATTCATTGAGGTTTCCACTTGTAGTCCTTTCTTTCCTAGCTTCTCCTGCCATACCAACCAACGGAACTCTACTTCTTATGACGTTCCCATATATTATTTTCTTTGGCATGAGCTATTTTGCCGTGAGTGTCGGAAACTGCTATCCACGACATTTAATAAACAGTTATATTGATCGATTCTGGCATGAAATTTGCTAATAATTTAAAGTCCTTTTTACAAGTGTAAAATATTAGCATAGGCTAATTGAATTATTTCAATAGTTTTTCACGTCTACTTATATGAAGTAGTTATATTTATAATTATATTATATTTTATTGTTATTTTGTATGGAATTTGTTTAATTTTTTATTACAGCAGCCTGTAAATATGAAAAAGTTGCTGGTAAACTAGATGAGGTGAGAGAAAACGCGTGACATCGTAATGGTTGAGATTTAATGTGATTATCTCCATTTGTAAGTTAACGCGTGACATTTAAACGTTTTTTTGAATCAACTGGTTGAATAATAAGTTTAAATAAAATATTTCTAGACTTATTCTGAACGGCTGCATTTCACTGATACAAGATGAAATAGAGACTGCTGAAGTTTTGTTTGAGGCAGCAACGGCAGCGGAGGAAGACAGTATTTTAGCATGGACGCTGCTTGGTAAGTCAAGAATTAATTTCTCTTCTTTATCGCTTAAAATATGTAGCCATAGAGAAAGGCATATTAAATTTGCAGTCAAAACATTTTTGTGACCGTTATAAGTGTTTCAAATGAAAGAGCAATATTTGATTTTGGAAGACATACCACAGCAGAACTGTTAGTTTCTTGTTTGATCAAAGCTACATGAATGCCTTTAACAGAAAGTTATTAGATTGAACAAATAGCTGTGTCCTAAACTAGTCAATGTACTTGAGGCAAGCGACGAATTAAAAAGGTAGTAAATTATGTTGGTATTTTTGAGAAAAGGCCCAGGAATTCGTTATGTTCCTAGATTATTGCTGGTGTATTATCGAGGCAGGTAAATTTGTACCAACTTGCGTCTTCTGTTAATCCTCTAAGAATCTTGATTAAAAAAGAATGGATTAAAGCAGGCAGAAACGTGTATTCTGCTTTTATAACATTTATTTCGTAGTGTATTTATGAGAGATTTTAAAGATATTTTTTTAAACCGTCATTAACTACTAGATGTTGGAACTTGATCACAAGCTTAGCTTTGGGTGAAAAAACTAAAAAATATTCCTCCAACTGGTTCCTACTTCGCTTTTTTTGTGGAGGATTCACATCAGGAAGGGAGTACACCGTTTTTTCTCTAAATTTCACTTCTTGTTAGCCAAAAAAGTCACACTTAGCAGTGTGAACAATTTTCTTGTAAACAGCAAATGCATTTTTAAATCGATGGGTAATATATTATGGCAAGATGTTTATCTAGACGTTTATCTTATAAGATTCGTCATCAATTACAAATTTTCAGTGAATCGGTTAGTTTTAATATTTACCCATATTGATATGATAAAGTCAGTAGCAGCATGTTCAGTAGATAAAATCATCTAAATGAACGGTTGCTGGTGCTACATTGCATCTAGATTATTGAATAACTCATTTGTTTTCTGCACTTGGGGACCTTATTTGCAGAAGAAAGGGGAAGCTTAATATCTCCTATTTTCTTCTTTCATGTTTTAAGGTTTATATTATGCCGGTGTCGAAAACAATATTATGTCAGAAAGAGCATTTAATGAAGCGGAGCGTCTAAATGGATTAAAGCATGGTAGTCAGTTCATTCAAAAGAAGTCTTACGTTCAGCTGGACAGAGAGGAGGTTCGAGATAGTGATGTCCTTTCCAACATTGAGGAAGAGCCAGGTGAGTCATTTTTATTTTTTATTTTTGTTTTGAAAAAGAAATGCATTTTTTGGTAATTCTAGTTCATTTTGATTGAAAAACCCACCGCTGGTATTCGTCTAGAACAAGAAATTGGAATGAAAAATACAAATTAAGTGGTAGTGTATCAAGAGTGAAAACAAATGGAGGACCTAAGACAACTCCCTATTTTTTGCAATTGGCTATTTAAACAATTAAATAGCATATACGAATTGTTTTTCGCGAAAAAGCGTCAGCTATGAAAGCTGCTTATAGATCATCTCCAGCACTCGCAAATGGAAGGCAAACCAAGCACTACTAATAATTCAAAAGTATTCAGTTTCATAACTCTCACTGCATTCAAGGCTCGAAAATCTTCTGCAGTTGTCCATCATGGACTTTCCTTTAAAGCACTCTCATTTTTGACACACTGTCACGCCAGTGTATTATTTGATATGAAAAAGGAGAAGTAATTACAACACTTAATGCTTCGCTCAGTTAAACCACAGCTTTGTACTTGTTGTTTCATTTAATGCACCTCCTTCCATGCGTTTTGAAATATTTCTTACATTACGTTATTGGATTCAGCCAGGTTTTCTCTTCTTAACGGTAGAGGTTCAAGAAGCTGAAAGCGGAAGTGTCAATGTAGCAGTGAATAGACTGTCCGCAGATCCTGGCCTTTCTGTCAAATCAGCAAACGATGGTCCTATGCGGGAGACGAAGCTCTTTGTACCTGGAAATAACACTGAAGATTCAGCTCACCCTGTCCTGCCCGTGGATGGAATGTCGATTTACCTACAAGCAGCAGAATTTCTTCTTGACTGCCACATTCTTCAGGTAAAGCATAATATAAAGAGTTCATTACTGGTCAGTATTTTAATGTTAGTTGGATCTTACCTCTTGAGTATAAACAATATTCAGTATTTTACCAGAACTAGATACTGCATATTACATATATTTGCTTGTAACATTGGATTTAAAGTAAGAAAGTGAAATTCACCAGCCTTAAACTTTGCTTTACAAGGCAAAAATTTAAATATTTCAATATTCCAAAGGGGTGACAAGGAGCTTGTCTGTGTTAAAATTATATTAGTTTTAAGGACTGCCTTGAAACTAATATAATCCAAGATGCAAAAAGCCTCATTGTGACAGCAGTACAAATGCCCTTCATATGAACATGCGGCATAAATAACAGTGTTAAAAAGACTGAACTTGTTTAAACTAGTAAGGGTTATTGAAGCACTCTTTGCGAAACTGATGAAGGAACAGTTTTTGGTTGCGTATCAACCTGAGCTTATTCATACCACACTGTTATTGTTAATGTTATTGTTCTTTATTTTTTCTTGATAGTCCTTCATAATCGTCTTACTGATAAAGAATGAAACTTACTCAGTGTGACTCTCGGAGTCTACTGGTTAGCACTTATGGTTTTTTATCTGGATACTCCGGGGTTTATTTCCTTTAAGATAGCTTCTTTTTTCCCCTTTATGACTCATTTGGACAAGAAAAATAGAACAATTATTTTGTATTTATACTATTGAAATTTGAAATTACCACAAGATTCTTTATGAAAAAGGGTAGACTATCTCAGAAAAAAATCAATGGCAATGGGATTTTTTATGCGATCTCGAATTGCAGTAACAATATTTTTGTTTTGTGCAAGTGCAAATAAAATATTGTGATTATACATGAAACTGAATATCTGTACGCTTTTGCAGTAGTTGGGCATTGTGACCACATATTCCTATTGAGATATGTTTGGATTTTGAGTAAGAATATCTGTCCTCGTTTCTGTGAAATGTTCTTTAGAGTATCCTCATGTATTTTTTCTCTGAAATAAGAGGTAAGACTTATGGTAAAAAGTATGCCTAAAAATACTGTTCTTTTGTGATATATTGATTTAAGATAATACATAGATGAATCGATAAAGTACATTAGATGAGATTAGGTTACACTACATTGCATTACATTGCTTTACATCACATTGTATTACATTATACTGGATTACAGTCAATTCCATTTTACTGCATTGCATTTCATTAAATTGCGTTACGTTGCATTGCATTCTGTTCCATTATGTTGCATTACATTTCAATATATTACATTGCATTCTATTGCATTACATTACAATATATTACATTGTATTACATTATATTACAATACATTAAGTTACATTACATTACATTGCGTTACAGTACATTGGATTCCATTACAGTCCATTCCATTACAGTTCATTACAGTACATTAAATTGCATTACATTACATTGCATTACTTTACATTCCTTTGCTTTACGTTCCATTTCATTAGATTAATAATATTGCATTACATTACATTACATTATATTACATTATATTACAATGTATTACACTCCTGTAAAGCACAGTAAACGAATAAGAAAGTTAATACTATTTTTTTCAATACTTATGTTAATCAGTCGCACATTGGATTATATTGCATTCCATTCCATTACAGTACATTACAGTACATTAAATGTAATGTAATGTAATGTAATGTAAAATTAATGTCGGTAATAGATTATATTACATTATATTACAATGTATTACACTCCTGTAAAGCACAGTAAACGAATAAGAAAGTTAATACTATTTTTTTCAGTACTTATGTTAATCAGTCGCACATTGGATTCCATTGCATTCCATTCCATTAAAGTACATTACAGTACATTAAATGTAATGTAATGTAATGTAATGCAACATTAATGTCGGTAATAGATTATATTACATTATGTTACAATGTATTACACTCCTGTAAAGCACAGTAAACGAATAAGAAAGTTAATACTATTTTTTCAATACTTATGTTAATCAGTCGCACATTGGATTCCATTGCATTCCATTCCATTAAAGTACTTTACAGTACATTAAATTGTATTACATTACATTGCATTACTTTACATTCCTTTGCTTTACGTTCCATTTCATTTGATTAATAACATTGCATTACATTACATTACATTATATTACATTACATTACATTACATTATATTACATTATATTACAATGTATTACACTCCTGTAAAGCACAGTAAACGAATAAGAAAGTTAATACTATTTTTTTCAATACTTATGTTAATCAGTCGCACATTGGATTATATTGCATTCCATTCCATTACAGTACATTACAGTACATTAAATGTAATGTAATGTAATGTAATGTAAAATTAATGTCGGTAATAGATTATATTACATTATATTACAATGTATTACACTCCTGTAAAGCACAGTAAACGAATAAGAAAGTTAATACTATTTTTTTCAGTACTTATGTTAATCAGTCGCACATTGGATTCCATTGCATTCCATTCCATTAAAGTACATTACAGTACATTAAATGTAATGTAATGTAATGTAATGCAACATTAATGTCGGTAATAGATTATATTACATTATGTTACAATGTATTACACTCCTGTAAAGCACAGTAAACGAATAAGAAAGTTAATACTATTTTTTCAATACTTATGTTAATCAGTCGCACATTGGATTCCATTGCATTCCATTCCATTAAAGTACTTTACAGTACATTAAATTGTATTACATTACATTGCATTACTTTACATTCCTTTGCTTTACGTTCCATTTCATTTGATTAATAACATTGCATTACATTACATTACATTATATTACATTACATTACATTACATTATATTACATTATATTACAATGTATTACACTCCTGTAAAGCACAGTAAACGAATAAGAAAGTTAATACTATTTTTTTCAATACTTATGTTAATCAGTCGCACATTGGATTCCATTGCATTGCATTATAGTGCATTACAGTACATTAAATTGCATTACATTACATTGCATTACTTTACATTCCTTTGCTTTACGTTCCATTTCATTAGATTAATAACATTGCATTACATTACATTACATTATATTACATTACATTACATTACATTACATTACATTATATTACATTATATTACAATGTATTACACTCCTGTAAAGCACATTAAACAAATAAGAAAGTTAATACTATTTTTTTCAATACTTATGTTAATCAGTCGTTTATTTACCATCGATCCAAAAGCTTGTTTCAGGTATGCATTTTGTAGTTTTCATTATGCAG
>RDPX01000003.1:1698011-1715812 GCA_003991215.1 Morbakka virulenta
AAGCTAAGTTGAAATTGCCTTCTATTATACGCATGTATTATTGCATGTTTTGTCACAAAATTGCATACAGATACATGTACAGATACACCAATACATACAACAATGTGCAGGTAGCTATTACCCTGGTAGCTACAGTTGCAGTAGCTGTTTTGTTACGTTAGCTATTTTGACGGTAGCTTTTATGTTACGGTAGCTGATAATGCAGTAGCTCAAATGTCCTGGTAGCTATTTTGGGGTAGCTATTTAGGCGGTAGCTATTTTGGCGGTAGCTGTTTTGTCGTATAATCCTGGAAAACGTGGTACTGACTGGACGTATAGAAGGAACCAGAGACAGAGGGCGGCAGCGAAGAACATTTTTGGGAAATTTGAGGGACTATGTGGCAAAAAACTGGAGGAATGGAATACAAACAAGTGAAATATTACATCTGACAAGGAACAGGGTTAATTGGAACATCATGAGAGCCAACGTCTACAGACATGGCACTTAGAAGAAGAAAGACATTTTGTGGCTTATGTAGGGCAGATGTAGCTACTCTTTATTCTATTAAGTGGGGCTTTAATCCATCTTTCTACTCATATCTGACTCTGGATTGCGAGCTGGAGCCAGTCACTGTCTGTAAGATTACATCAATTCTAAAACAACTGGAATAGTTGAGCCTGAGAAATTACCATTTAGGTTCAGAATACGAGGTGTTTTTTGTCAATTCATTTTCTGAGACCTAGTGTGTTCAATCCATTGGGTACATCTTTAATGCCCATATCCTCAACTAACTGAGCTACGAGAACTGCGTTTTCAGGCAGACTATTTTTATATAACTTATTTTTAAAGGTGTACGGTTGAACATCGTATCCAAATCACCTTACCTGAGACTAAATCTTCCACAAAATGACATTTCACCTTTCCAAACCATATTTATCGCTCAAGATGCAAAATTCTGAGCACATATTAAGAGTTAAGAGAAACGATATAAATTTATAGATTATATAAATATATATATATATTTATATATTATACACACACACACACATATATATATATATATATATATATGTGTGTGTGTGTGTGTGTGTGCTTGTGTGTGCGCGAGTGTGTGTGTATAAAGAAAAAGAAGCAGAAAGATTAAACTGCGTTTTTTACTGGATATATATTTCGTATTTTGTCATTAAAAGATGACTTATTCAGGAATGCTGCTCTTTTAAAATTATTTCTGTCATTCAGCTCTATTTCATTTCTTCGTCTAGTACAAGGAAGCAAAGAATACCTATTTGAGAGCATGTACTGCTGAACCATCATGCATTACGTGGCTTGGAGTAGGAAAGGCAGCCTACAAGGTATGAAAGATCCAGTAGTTTGAATACATCTACGTTGTTCTGTGATGACGGAGTTACGTTGTTTTAATATGTATATATATGTATATATGTATATATGTATATGTATATATATATATATATAAATATATTCAGATGTATGAGTAAGAAAAACTCTAACTTTACAGAACTCAGAGTTTCATGTCTTTGAAGACATGAAACTCTAATTTCTGTAAAGTTAGAGTTTTTCTTACTCATACATCTGATTATATGATAGCTCCTACGTTTTAATGTGGTAGAGCACTGTTGTTGATGACATTTGATATGCATTTGTTAATATATATAAATATATATATATATATATATATATATATATATAATGTAACAGAACATTTTTCTGTAGGTTTATTGTTATCCTCGTAATTGTCAATGCCACCTTCTTTTTCTCACCTTGATATGTGTATACTTCCAAAGTTACTCGGAGGGTACAGCATTTGTTACATTGTACACAGGTTTTCCCAACGTTTACTTGTTTCTTTACCATGACTATACGCATCATATATCATAATACAATGCCGTTATAAATTTATAATTCCGAACCTGTTTCTAGCTCGACGATCTTGTGGAAGCTGAACATGCACTTAGAGAAGCTAATATTTTAGACAACAAAAACGCTGAAGTCTGGGCATACTTAACGTTGGTGTGTCTCAAGGTGAGATTTCCTACTGAATGTTAAAGTTGTTTGTGCTTGTTTGGCTAAGTGTTTGTTACTATTGTAAAGTGTTATACACAACTGATCTATAGAGGCTTTTTTCAAAACGTTGAAACTTGCCACGCAAAGCCCACATTCATCATAGGAGGCTAAGTGCTTCTATTCTGTGCTTTGAGGAAAAAATCATGAATACAAGTGCAGGTTTTACACAGAAACGGTAGCTGGATCTCAGCATTTCTAATACTATTTTATTTCTTGCACGGAAATTATTGTTAAAAGAAAATCCCGCCGAAAAAGGAAGGCTTTGATCGTTCTGTAATTTGTATTATAAATAATGCCATGAAGTGGCTTGCAATTTGGGCTTCTTGAGTGAAAATGAGATCGAAAGAGATTCTTGTAGTGCTTCCATTTCATTAAATGTCGAAGCGTTTTCTTAGAGAAGTACAGTAACCATCCTGGAAGTTTTTAGTACACAGTAAAAACATTTTTTTAAGACTTATTAATCATTTCCTTCCAGTAATCAAAGTAGTAATCCTGAATTCATCACCTCTACCGTGAAAAAAATGGCACTTATGGTCTCAAGTCAGTATTTTTCACGTACAATGGAGGTTATTAAAGAACCTAATTGAAAATTGATCTCTTTGAAAAAGAAACTATACATTGAATTTTAAACAAAACGGAAATACATATAAAGTGCGGATTATATTTTTTCTTAGTTTTTTACTCGGACAATGTTCTCCTGTGGCTAATAACTTAAGAACGGCGGCGGCGGGGGGGGGGGGGGGGTTGCTTTATAATGAAGCCCAGTATCATGACTTTAGTTTTTCTTTACTTATTTTACTTCTAGTCATCTCGTCATCTAGAAGCAGAGCAAACATACAAATATGCTTTGAAGGTAAGTATTTATTTTTCATTGATCTCTTACCAGCTTTTGTTTCTATTGGAGGCTATTCTTATAAAGAAACTGAAGCTCAAGAGGATTTGATGATTTTCTCTAGAAATAAAAATGCTGCAGAGTTTTTATGCTTTTGCTTTTAAGTTCAAGTCGAAGTTGCTTTTGACTTGACTTTGAATTTACTAGATTCTGAATACAAAGATGCATTGGATAAATTCAGAAAGGGAGTATCAAGAACTTGTTTCCACTAAATCAATGGTATGACTACGTCATATTTGACCTTGATTACGCAGTACTTCACTGTTCAAATAGTCTAAAGATACACTATTGTAGAAAAGGTCCATTTTTGCTCATAATTTCAGGTTATGTAACCGGAAAAGATTGGCATTTAAAGTCATCATAAACAGCATTCCAACAGCACTAATGGCACACAAACCTTTTTTCACTAGCCACAAGTACATAGTACAACCTGCTTTATAATTTAACCTTGGCAACGCCTACAGCCAATAAAATTTTCAGAAAGTTTTTATTCTTTTGTTTTGAATCTTGTCAATTTTGTAAGATGCCCTTAAAAAGCATACCACAAGAAAGATAAATAAACTAAGTCTACCCTTCATGAGACTGTTGATAGTGGAGCGAGTTGAGGGTGGTACTTGTGTGCCTTGCTGGGACGAGTAATCTCCAACATGGTAAACATGTAGTCTCCCGCAGTACTACAGCTGCTTATACAACTCTCCATCACCTCATCTAGAAACACGACTGCTGTAGAGGTATTCTGTATCAGGTATTCTGTATCAGCAATAAAGTAACCAGTTTTCAAAGAAGCAATCGAATGCAATAACTTTTCAACAATGTTTACACGCTCGTACTTTACTGACACATTCCAGGAAGACTGCAGGGCCCGTTTCTTTATTCTTGTAATGCATGAACATTGTGTATTTTGTAAAGAAGAAACGTAGGAGAGGGCAAGGTAGCCCCGTATGTTCCTGAGGTACATACTTATATTATATTATTCTGTGTGGTTAGAAAAGTAGCCCCTGCCACGGTTTCATTTAGTAACAGTTGGCATTTTCTTGTTATAACTTGATACCTCACGTTGTTATTGTTGACATTTTATTAATTGTCTTGACCCGCAATGTTACCTCTATATTTGTAGGCAGGGGTGCAAGATAAAGAACTGCTGGATGAAATACAACGAACGATGGAACTAGTTAGATTCGATACAAGTGTCCTATAGCACTCCCGATTATCCAAGATTTCTGGCGATCATCCCAAGCTTTTTGATATTACCCGACGGAAAAAATGATGTCTGTAGCAATTACAGGAAAGTAATCTGCCTCAACGTCGTTGTGAATTATCACTCTCGTTTTGCAAAGGCTGTTGCAGCAGCAACTGAAATTTTCTGTTGTGTTCTATTTTCTGCTGCTTGATTATATCAATTGAAAACAAGACCTTTTCATCGACGTTACTTGTTGTCTAAGCTGTTTCAATCTGCTGATTTCACGTCAGGAATTTAGTTAAGTCATGGAAGGTTTCCAGCTGAACTTCGTAAATAAACTTTTAGAGACAGTGTGTACATTGTTTCTACTGCAAGGGTATTTTCCTACTCAGATATTACTGAAATCTGAGTCGTTACAAATTCGTTAAATTTTTTAAGTTGGAATGTATTAGCTCCCTTGAGCTTTAAACATTCTTGATGTTAACACTTTTAAGTGATTCAGAACCTGCATCGAATAATCAGACGAAGCCTTGCACTGGTTTTCTTTGGTTTTGAAGGCCATGTTCATTAAACTCTTGATTTAATAAAATAGTTGTACACATTTGTTGGCTTCATAACCCTGGAATAACACCAATATATTAATGTAAAGATCGAAAGCCATATCGTTAGGTAAATTTTCTTATTGTTTTAATTTCCTGATTTTGAGATTTTCCAGCTTTTCCAGACCTTTTTATCTTGTTGGAAAAATTAGAATAGTTTGCCCATGGCTCTAAAACTTGAACAAAGTCCACTCGCAATGGTGAGAGTTACTTAAGAACAAATGCCGGAGAGTAATGGCTGGCAAGCTTTTGAGGGAGTAATAAGAGCTGAGGCTAGAAAAGATTCGTGCACTTGACGTGTGAGTGATAGCAAAATGTTTGGAACAAGAGATCAGGAAAAGAATCTGCATTTTTGCCTACTTGTCTTGCCGATACCTTTCTTTTAAAAACACGTCATTGGAAGATTGTCTGGACGCCAGTTAAATCAAGTTAACAGGTTTTTAATTAACTGGTTAACATCTGTCTTTGCTGACTCGTTCTAGTAAGACTGACAGACCCAGAGAAGTTACCTACAGCTTCGCTGTGGCTTATTATCTTATTATCTTGAACAGATTGTTGATTTTCCCGCTAAATTTCTAGATTCAGGTGCAAGGGAGGCTCTTCCTTGAAATTCTGTTTCTGAGCATTGTACAGTTTCATATTTACCTCTTTTTGGATCTTCTAGGCATGGTTTTGTCACTGCGGAAGTGAAAGCCATTGTTCCAGATCTGGTTGACAATCTATCTTCTAATAAAACTCTGAAATCTGATCAGGCCTGACCGGGACGAATTTCATCGGTTTCTTCGTGACATTCTTTGGGATTCAGGCTTTAGAAAATCGGCTTTTGATACTGCAACTGAACTCACGGAATGGGTACACGTTGATGTTGAAACATTTGTACCTACTCGTAGTTACAAAGTTAAAACTCATCTTCCTCTTTGCTTACTTTTTCATTTTTCTTCTGCCGTTGCTTATTGCAATCATTTCCATGTTCAGTTTAAACATGATATCACTGACAAATCTCGGGTTTGTTTCAGACGGGCTGATGCTTTCTAATGCTAAATCTCCATATACTAAGCAAATTTTTGAACTTATTTCTTCTCCAAAGCCTTTGAAATATCTTACTTGTTTGGCTGTAATATCAAAAATTATTTTTCTCAGTACCAATTGTCCCTTTGGGCTCTTTACGTTACCAATGATATATTTGTATCAAGTTTCTGAAACAATACAACGTATTAGGGTTTCAGATATTTACCTCTATGAAGCAGTGTTAGTTGTAGTCATTCCACCTTGAGAGTAGAGCTGCACTTGTCATAACCGAGTTACTCGCGAGTTGTGCTCATTATGACAAACGTCATCACCAGATCTTATCGTGCTTTCATGGCAATTTTTCCCCAGTAGATCTTCTTCTTCTGTTCTTTCTAAGAGTTCTGTATTCCACTGAAATACTGCTTGCCATATTTGATTGTTACCTCAATTGAATGACAATTTATCAGGAGAATTGTATATCTACTAGAAGCGCAATGGAGATTTAGTATGGGTGTCCGCTGTCTCAATTGGTCATCGTGAATGTGCCATAACTATGTTTGAAATGCTCGAAAATGTTTTGTCCCTTAATCACATCGGGAGGTATTCACTAAAATTAGCGCAGCCATCTCCTTCAAGGTATCAGGATTTGTAGTTTATAGAAGTATAAGAACGTTTTTCAACTAAATTAAATTCAAGTAAAGAGTATTATGACTGGCAAACCTGAAAATTTGTTTTAAATTTAATTCAAAATAAACGTCTATAATAGTTTGTATCAGGTGCAACGTTGGCCACTTTGCTTCTGTTGGTACTGTACCCAGCTCATGATCTACCCTTTCAAGTCATTACTACAGCTATACTTGAGAGTAGTTGGAAGTTTACAATTGATCACCAACGATTCCATAGACACTGTATTGTGAATACACTGGAGCACAGCCTTTACCTCAGGATGAACAAACAGAAATGTGGTAGGCCTTCAAAAGTTGATTGATACGATTTCTATAACGAAAGATATCCGATTTCTTTTTGTTACTTTCATAATTCCAAGCTGAAGGATATACATTTTGTAATGGTGAGCCACTGATCTCAGTTGCGTTTTCCAAATGAAATAGGATTTATGGTTGTTGAAAGGCACTGGCAGAACAAGCAATTACTCCACCGATTACATGTGAAGAAAAGGTTCAAGCTCTAACCACATGAATATTTCTAAGGTAACACCGTTATTACAGTACTCCATTACACCCCAATTTTCTTCAAATGGTTGCTTTTTTATATATTAAAATGCCTAGGTTTTCTAAAAGGTGGGAAAGATCTTTGTTAATTTTTACCTCCCTTCTTAGAGCCCTTTTCTAATAAAAAATTATTCAGTATTTTATATTTTATACCAAAGGGTTTTAAAAATGATTTATGGTAGACGAGGAAGTTGCAAACTTTCGTGCTTTAAAACCAGTAAGTTGCTCAACGGGATCTGGACCAATAAACATCAAGAGAATAATCAGGGTGTTTTTTCTCGTTACCTTTGCGAACGTGTTTAAAATCCACTTGTGCCGACGAGTTCTTTTTTCGTCTGCTCTGACCCGACTGTGCCCGAATGCTCCAATTGCCTGATGGCATCATAGGTGCTGCATTCGGTATTCCAATCCACTACTGTGACACCATCTACGAAAGCATACAAGTGTACTATTACAGCTGTTTCTTTATTTGTACTCGTTTTTTGTTCCCAAGCTGATGACCTTCTGCAAAATCTAAAAAGTAGTCTTTCTATCATATCAATACTAAATGATGGATCAGATCTAAACTGACCAAGGTTTTAGTCCTGGTAACTCATCTTTTTTTATCACCATATATGCTGACGAGACTACCTTGTACTCTGGCATTGCCCACAAGGCAACTCGGCAGGAACAAGCGGCACTTGGGAAAGATATTGTCGGAATGTCACGCTGTCTGGGATTGGTTAGGGAAATGTATGACTTTCTGTATCGCGAAAACTTAACTGACGTCACGATGATGAAAAACTAAATCCTTACCTCCCAATATCTGTGGGCCGTGATGTTAAGCCTGTCGATGTTTAGTTTACAATGGGGCTGAACTTTGTGGGTGATTTAAAAATTGGCCATTACTCCTTCACTCCCCTCTATCATTGTTTATATTTGTCACCCAAACGTAACTTTTCTAGAATTTTTCACCTACGTGTTTTAAAATCTATTTTTAACGAATATTTATACAGGATAGTCTTCTCAAAAATGATATTTACACACACACACGGACGGAAATTTTATTTACTATGTATATAGTAAAAATTTCTGTTTTCCAGAGCCTGTAAAAAAACTTAATGCGGTACTTTGTCACTTCGACTATCTGATTCGAAACTGATAAAGACCCAAAGGGTAGAGAAAAGGACGAGAAACTCATTTCCACCTTAGTGTACTGGCCTTTGTTTATTCTCGAATTCGCTTATTTGTTTCATCGTCAGCAAAACGGAATTTTAGCAGACGCCTCCAATACCTTATCTCAGCAGCTTAAAGTCATCCCAGCACATAGCTTCATTATTAGTTCAAAAGGCAGTAACGAGTCCCTTTTCTGACCTCAAAAATGGCTGCCTTGCACCGCATTGTGATAAAACATTCCTTGTCACCTTTCCTTAAATAGACCCGCGTTGTTGTGCTTTTTGTTTGGACGTAGCCAATTCCTTGCACTCATCAGTCCTAATTTGATGATTGGGTCTGCAGTACTCTGTGCGATGGAGCTCGCATTCCGATTATCTAGTTGGTTATGGGTTTTTTCCCGCTTCATGCAACCCTTTGGAGGTGTTAACTTAAGAATTGGTTAGTCCCAGATATGGCTACGGAGCTGTGCTGTACCAATATACCAATTTTCTCTACAGTACACTGAAAAAAAACTGACTGTTCAAAAGATTGTTAGTGATATTTGTTGGAATGAAAGATGGAATCATTTTTAAACAACCAAATCCTATTCTAGTGTTAGTATCTTATATATACCCTTACATCTAGTCGCGGATATCTAAAGCAGAAATCCATTCATTAATTAGATTACATTATCCTCCAACTAGATGTTTGAGCAGAAACGTATGTCCCTTTACAAAACAAGGAGTCGAGAACAGCAGAAAATAAAAACTACAGCTTGACTCATCAAAGTTCTCTTTGTCAAAACTAACCTGGCAAAATGTCGGCAATGCAAATGTCGATGTACAAGATCATTTAAATAGGTCCTTTTTTGGCCTAGCAAGAGCAATAAATACCCATCAAATGGGTCACGTGTACAAGAGCAACTAGGAAGGTATAGGTCTCCATAAAGTCATTTTTACAAAACCAAAACAAGCCATCCCAATGTTAATTACATACCATTACAGCCGACTGCAGATACGAAACCCCGCGCAGAGAGGGTATAATAGTTTACACTATGTGATAAAAACGGGGGAATCCCTTACTCTTAGGGCTACCTGACATTTGCTTGGGCAGTCGTTTCCATTTCGAACCAACTTATAAGATGACAAACGGAATAACCTTGTGATTTGCTTGCACTGATGAAAATAGGCCCATTTGTCAACTGAGAAATGCATCCTCAACTTGCTTTAAATGATTGACATAGGAGTGAATTAATTTAGACCATGAAAATCGGCAAGCAAAGCAGGCTTTAGTACCGGAAACAATTTTACGCTGCCATTAAGATTTTAATAACAGCATCAACTCAAAAATAATATAAAATCTCTGCAAATAAGATCAGTAAAGGTTAAGTATAAACATGGAAAACAAATGAAAAATATATGGCCATTAGGATAACATGCGCAAATCAACATTACATTGGGGTAGCAGACTCCATACAAGTAAAAACGCAACTGCGACACCCTGAGTACCTAGAACAGGTAGTTTCCGTGCCTCAAATAAAAACAATGTGAAACAGGGTTGTGTGAAGTTAAGACGCGTAGCCGTTATTGCCCCTTCCTTTCCACTAAGATGCCTTTAACACAACATAAAATGAAAACGAGACTACCAGAGTTGGCTCACTTAAGTCAAATCTGATTACCCAAGTTCAATCGAAGGGAAGGGCAATGTTCCTTTCTGTTGTAAAACATAGAAATCAATAAAATCGGGAGTACAAAACTGGGTATTACAAATTGAATTCCTGTAAACTTATCATTTACAGATGTAGCTGTCATTTTATCTTCAAGCCCTTAAATGGGGTAATATTATCGGCATATAAAAACTACAGTCCAGTCTAGATATTTCAAGTCTGGTATCATAGCAATGTGGGCGTATAAAAAAGTTAAGGCCAGCTTCTGGCTATTTTACGTTTAAACAATTCGAGTCAAGTACAGCCCCTAAAAATTCAAAATTAATTAATGAACTACGGAATTTTTCATAACAGCACAGTACTTTACTGTCGTGAGAAGCAAAATGTAAAACGGGTGGCAGTACACTTTTACAATTTTTAGTTTTAAAACTTCAAACTTCTTAATTTCTTAACATATACACATTAGATACTTAACAGATCTTTACGTCTTTTACGCTAACAGGAGACCATATGAGGATTGACTATATCTTCATGACCCTGATGTGAAATGTAGGTTTAACTCGTAGCGTTTGGCTTTGATGGAGAAAAAGACAACTGCTGATGTTGCATGCTAATGGTGGTTAACTAGGCTTCTCAAACAGTATATCCTCTTAACGGTACTGTTTCGCAGTCTGTCTGCATTACTTCTATTCTCTGCCGGTGACAGAACAAACAAAAAGTGGCACAAAAGTTAATGGATAGTTATGATCTACCGAAGAAAAGAGCCACCATTTCCTTGAAATAACACAACCATCATTTCAAGCATCCATTTAAATTCATTTCAGTTCCTAAAATTGACTTCTTATTTAATCCTTGAACACCTCAAAAGGTTTCCATGAGGAGTTGATTAACCAATGTATATAACATTGGCAAGAATCGCAAACTCATAAATATTAGTCTCCTACCAATTTTCTTTTTTCGCTGTAATCTTCGAATATTGGAAGCCCTGGGTCGAAGCTCTCTTCAGTCGATGTAGATTTAATTGAATTTCTTGTACTGTATACATCACTATACATTGGATTAGAAAAATTATGTGATTGCTGAAAAAAAAGTGAAAATAAAGAGTTAAGAAAAGAAAAGTAGAAATTAACACATTGTTAAAATATTTAATTACCTAAAAACTAAATTAGCTATTATACCTACCTTTATTAGTACAACTAGTTTACCTTATATAACAACTAGTTATGATCAAACACACCAAAATATCGTTTGCCGTGCCTCACTTTCAACATGATGTAATAATATTCAGTGACATAGTTCTTATTCCAGTTCCTTTTTTTCATATTTATAATACCAGAGCCATTGTTTTCATTTCATTTTGAAAACCATACACTGAGTGGGAATTAAACATCGAAAAGCGTATTGCGAATATAGGATAAGAATGAGACAACAATGTTTGATCGATCAGCTCTAAATCGTTAATGCATAACGCGATTCTTGCTAGAATCAAGATTCAACGTATATCTATGGGCCCAAAAATGTTCGGGGGAAAATGTCAGTCACAATACAAGGTCACTGAATGGAAATATTTTCCTTATGTCAAAAGGTCATACTATTCGCTTTCTGAACGAATAGATAGCTTTGAAAATTAAAAACAACTAGTTGAGTTGTTTGGTTTTGAAGAGTGTGTGCCAATTATTAAATACATGTTTAAAAATTGACAGTCAGGTGTAATAATAAGCTGACAATATAAGATATGTCCCATGTACGTTTCACAATTTTTTATGACTAAGGTATTCAAAACTACCCCTTGATTGAGACAATGCTGATACATGAGGTGGAAAAAACAATTAAAAACTGCCGTGGAGGTGTATCAGCACCAATATGCAGAATGTGGTCCAAGCTCAAGTGCGTGACAAGCAGACGACAGTAAAATGAAAGTGTTAATGTTATGCTTATAGTTACCAAAATGTCAATACTTTTCTTCGGATACGTGTGGCATGTCACTAATTTATGTTACAATGGCATATTTAATTCCTAAAGCTGGTGACAAATGTACTGTTATAAGGAAGGGCGACATAGTAATTGCGACAAACCGTTCTCGACTCTTCCACAGAGTGCCAATTTTGTGCTATTTTCCGTCGGAAAATTAATGTGAAGCCACCCAGTGAAGTAATTTGATTTTAAACATTTCGTTTAAAGTACATGCTTATGGAAAGGGTTGGAAACGGCTGAACAACATAGCCTGGTTTTCTATTCAATTTACAAGTGGTTCATGTTAAAACAGCTCGTACCTTGAGAAATAAGAAAAAAAAACCCTTTCACTATCCTCATTCGAATAAATAACCCACTTTATCACTCAAGTCATTCTACTTATTATACACTAACAAATACAACAAAGACCGTGGTCAAGCCTTAGCATTTTAGGTTGCATTCAATTATTGGACCCCAGTAAAATTCCCGCCCTCTTCCGAAACTACTGTTGAAATTCAAGCTGTCACTCTTTATTCATTTGTTGCCAAAATGGACTGATAGCCAAGATAATTTTTACTGAAATTCAAAAGGATTAATATTCTAAGACAAAAAGCGCTAAATTGTTTCTTTTATGAACAATTGAAAAATGTTATTTTGACCCGCCAAAAATAATTAAATAGAAAAAAATCCCCGTGGTCATTACTCACCGGAGTAATAACCGTACGGTTTTTTACAGCAGTTAAATGTTGTGAAAACGTAAACAAGAAAACACATCCCATTATAGAAATGTCCGATATTTACTTAACTTTTTACTTAGATACATTTCTAAAAATAAATTGTAAAAGTCCTCCAATCGATGCCAGAAGGGGTTAGATTTTCCGATGAGCTAATACAGAATAAAACAGCTTTTCGACTTCTAAATTTTATATGCAAGCAAGATATATAAGTACGAAGTGTTATCATTTAAAGAGCTAAGTTACGAGGATCTTCTATACCATTACTTCACATTCGTGCAAAGTGATAAACTACAAAAACACCCAGTAATCGCCCCAAAAATTAATTCCAGTTACCTTTAGTTCCGTTAAAAAACCTTCGTTTTCATGGTAGCCTTCTTCTTCCTTCAGACCTTCATAGTTAAAGGTTGGATTTCCCATTTGGATATTAACTGGATTCTTTGATCTTAGTGTCAACCTGAAATACGATATCATTAATATTATCAATACGAATATCTTTGTGCCGATAAATTTTTTCCAACAGAAAATAAAACTTAAAAAAAAAGTTATTTATCCCATTTAACTCCAGGGTATGTACTAATATTATTATATACATACGTAAATATCTGGCAGTCTACTTGTCTAAAACGTCACTATAAAAAATACAAATCAAGTGGGTTTTTATCAATATGGAAAACAAGGAGAGAATTCAGAAAGTCCGTTAAATTGTGACTGCCTTAAGAAAACAAAAGGGATTCATGAAAGCAGCAATATGAATTGCCTCCAATATTCTGAAATCACTTATTTGTAGACCAAAGAAATGTGCGTATGGTCTTAGCTGCTTTAAACTGTAGGTTAGAAAAGGGGGCGTATATAATCTCCGTTATATCGATACAACGTGTTCGAACAGTTTATAGTATGGAGTAATGTACATATTTATGGACACAAAAAATACACATGCATGTCAACATATTCAAAAAATTGTGTAAACCATTTAAAAAGTCGAATATTTTACCAAAGACATTCAAGCTAGCAGTATCCCACCTAAACTTTCATGTACCCGGTTTACTAGTAGTGACACTCTGCAGTTAATAGTAAAATGCTATGCAAAACATGAAAACACAAGAGTAACATTTGAAAATCATATTTCTGAATGTTATGTAGGCCACTGCCACTGGCGAGTTGCATTGGGTTTTCACGAAGCACTTTCGTGGCCCTTCAACAGAGGTATTCTTCCACGAAAATTATCAGAACTCATTACTATATATTGGGATGTTTATGTCAGTTGTTAGCTGGCCTCCAACAAAACAAGCTATAAATTGACTTTATATGAAAGACCTTTTTGGAAGATGGGAGATGTAAGGTGGACTGGAATCATAGCATGGGGAGACGAGACAAGGTGATTAGGTCTTTGAATAAGCCCTGATGTTGCCTTGATTTTCGCTCACTGAATCTGCAAATCAACGTCCCTGTAAAACATCTTGTTCTTGTGCAAAAATAAAACCTCTACCGTCAAAAGCTTTAACATTGTCACTAGAGATCACTGGAAACCGGCTTCACCTACCATCTAGTTTTTAACCTACTTTCTTAATCCAATAAGTAATACTCAATGCCTTACCTTCCTCTTCTTTTTAGAAATATAAATATGAGCGTGATGATAGCAATGATAACTATAAGAATAATTGGCACTGAGATTTCCACTGCCCCTGCAAAAACAACATAAAATGTTCAACATTAGGAACAGTCCTTCAAATGACTATCCCAAATCTTAAGGAAAAATAAAATTCAAAAAGTAACCCAAAATGTGTGTCACCCTCAAGTCGTGGAAAAAAGTCTACAAAAACCTCTCTGGAGGCAAGTCATGGTGATAAAGGAACTAACTACCAATGGATTACTCCCCTAACAACAATGCTGCTTTAAAATGAGCACAATGACATGGGTTATACTCTGTAGAAAAAAATCCAACGACAACATAAGCAAAACAAAAATAATATTTCTATTGGTATAGTGGGAACAATTCAAAAGTCCATTCTTTGGACGATAAGAAGAGTTTTCCAAGCATTGTTAGGGTAAGAAGACCACCCACAATTATTTAGTTTCGAGTCCGTTATAAGTTGATAGAGGTACTTTTGAGGTGTTACCAACACAAAAATACAAGAAAGAACTGGCCAAAGCCTGGAGCCAATATCTTGACTAAGGGTTACGTAACCTAATGTAAGATAAACAAAATTAGCGTAAAGTGAAGTTAACATACTACCAACTAACGTATTGTTCTTACTTGACGACTTTCCAGAAACTTGTCCCGTGGTCACGCAATTATCCTTGCATCTGTCAAAAATGATAAAAATTCGAGAAAGCTGTGTGTGAAAAGAAGGTAGTTATTCTTACCTGGGATACATTTTATCAATTTGGAGCAGTTAGCGATGGCTACTCTTGAGATATGTTGTGATTTCCAATATCCTTCCAACACCTCATTCGTAACACAGTTCACTTCACATGGGGTTACAACTAACAACCTGTTTTTTCAGCCTCTTTATGCAGACCCTTTTTAGTAGTCAAAATAGTTTTTGGTATCAATTGATTACTTGACAATGACAAATTCTTAAGCTTGTTTATATCGACGATATCGTCTTGTCCAGGGCAATCGGCAAGGGAATTCCCTCGAGTCACAGCCACTTTTACCTCGCAATTCACAAGCTGCATATATAAAAATGTTACTCAAAATCAAAAGCATCCATTTTTCTCTTATTCAAGTTAAGGTGTCGTTTGAACAAGGGTTCCGATGAATTAATCAATACCGCCATCGGAGAAACTAACTACCCCAAACTGCAAATGACTTCAGGTTTTCGTAAGGTGGCAAAAAAATGCCATGCAGGTAAGGAAATGATAAATCATGATAACCATTAAAGCATTTATTATCGTAGTCTTTAAAGACAAAACAAACCAGGTCAAAACAACAACAAAAACAACATATAATAATAATAGTAATGATGATAATAATAATAGTAATAATAATAACAATAATAATATAGTAATAATATACATCGTGGATCAAGGATCCAAAAAAGTATAAAAAACAAGAAAAGATTGAAATAGAAAAGGAAGAGCAGTTTTAATACTGAAAGACAAAACAAAAAGAAAGGAAGGTAACAATTTTACGCCGATCGCCTGTTTACCAATGCCATGGAAAATATTAACTAGTATACTCGCTGAAGAGATAAATTGTCTAATGGAGACGAAAGTTATAATACTGGAAGAGCAGAAGGAGTCCGAAAAAGATAAATGGGTGTGGCTAGTTTATTATCCAAAAATCCAGAAAGGAAATAAAATAAGTTAAAGCAAAAAGGAAAATTAATGCAGTTGCCTGAATCAACTATCGAAAGGCATATGACATCGTATAACATTTGTGGATAGTAGAATGTCTCGACCACCAATAATAATAATAATAATAATAATAATAATAATAATAATAATAATAATTTGTCCTGGGTATTGACATTAAACTGCATCCGGTTTAGGAGTTTCGACGTGGGCGAATGAGGTTACCCTTTGCCGCAACTACCTCCAGGTCACCCTTAGGCAAGGTGTAGCACTTGTTAGCCTACTCCGAGACCTTGAAATACCGGGTTGGCGTCCGGCGGGGTTAAGTCTGTCTCATGGGGAGGAGTGCCTCTTTAGCCATGGCAGGTAACCCTCCTAGAGATGGTGTCTCGATAAAAACACCGGTGGATGTGTCACCTCATCAACACTTTCCTCTTTTATGAGTGTTACGTCAAACCGAAGAAATGGAAATAACGGCGTGAATGGTGCTGGAGGCACCATTCACGCCGTGGTTATGTTGAAGGTGCCTCGCCCGGCAGGTGTCCGGCGGTATGGCAGCGTAGGCCCGGTCGTCATCAAGCAACTGCCAGAACTGGGTGGTCAAAATGCATGAAAGGTGCCATAATGGAATGCTATTTTGCAAGCAAGCCGGTAGATACAAATGGTAAACCAATTAGAGGATATAGGAGAAGGATGTTCAATTTATGGAAAGAGCGAGGATTGTTTGAGTGTACAGAACAAAGATTATGTGATCAAGCCAGGGCAATACGGAAAAATGATTGGCTAACAGAAATAGAATTATAACAAATTAAGAGGAGGATTAATAATACAAATGTCATTGACAGCGACTAAGATCTATTAGAATCAGATATGTTTGATGAGGCTGAGGTTGTTGGTGAGATGCGTAATATGGATGCACCACAGATTAATGATAATCCCGAAAGGGATGACAATGAAAGGAGAATTATTGATGATATTGTTAAAATCATGAATGGACAGGATGTTGACCGTTTCACTAGCTTTAAAAAAGTAGACAGAAGGAAATTGAATGACATCACAAAAAGGGTAAATAATATTATAACAGACTTAATAACGGTCAATATTACTGATACTGATAAGTTAATAAGAGCTGTCAGTGTGTTTGTTGCCAGAGAACTGGGCTTACAAAAAAGAAAGAAAAAGAGGTAAGGGACTGAACCTTGGTGGAAAAGGCGATTAACAACATCAATCAACCAACTTAAAAAGCATATTAGTATAATTGAACGGTTTAAAAAGGGTGAAATCCGAAGAATTGAGAAGTACCGTGAGGTAGATTGTAAATATGATATTAAGAAAAAGGGTATAAATGTTGTTTGTGAAGAACTGAAACAGAGGATGAGTCCTAAAGCAAAGAGGATCCATAGGTACGAGGAACGAATAAAGCAATATAGGACAAATACCGTATTTTCTTGAATAGAAGCCGCGGCTTCTATTTATTTTTCAAGAAAAAATTGCGGCTTCTATTCAAAGGCGGCTTCTATTCAAGGGCGGCTTCTATTAAGTTAAATAAAGTGACAAAATTTACACTTTGTTTTCAATTATTCACATGAAACCATTGGAGTGCAAAAAACACATTAAAAAATTAGGCTTCAAAAAGCAATCATCGGCATGAATTTTGGCATGGAATTCCCATATTGCTAGTAGTTTTGTTTTGTAAATATTGTATCCATAGAATCGTGATTACCGATATTAGTCTGGGTGATATTGACGCAAGTCAACGATTATTCTCGGTAGGAACTAGGTGAATCACTTGGGCTAGGTTCGACCTCACGGGTAGTATTGCATGTGTGACATTGGTAATCTGTATGAAGGCGTGTGAAAATTCGAGATCAACGAAGCCGATCATATTTTAGATCAGATTCATGTATTTAGACATTTTGTATATATACTTGTGATTTTGTAGTTTGAGATTGTCGTAGGTGTGGAAGTCGATTGTCGAGTTTTGTAGAGCACGATTATTGGAGCTGTTGTTATATGTGTTCATTATTGGAATACAGTTGTTTAT
>RDPX01000003.1:1718627-1730998 GCA_003991215.1 Morbakka virulenta
GAGTACACGAAAGGTGGGGTTGTAAAGCCACCAAACTATGTTCTACAAGTTCAGTGGGTCGTCGATGCTTGGAAGAAAATCGATCCTGAAATTGTAAAGAAATCTTTCGAAACATGTGGAATTACAACCAGTGATGTAAACAAAATTCACTGCTTGAAAGAAGGCCAGCCAACCGAGGAGGCCCGAGTTTTGTTAGGAACATCGGACGGGAACCTCGAATTTGAACCAATTTCAACTCTAGACGATGACGTAAATTTGGAAGTGGAGAATTTAAAAGATGTAACTGATTTAATAGATAAGGTAATTAACGAAGGTGAAATAGAAATCTTGTCTTAAAAAAACGTCGTTGTTATTCCATTCCCGGCTTTAATTTTCTGGTTTCAAAAAAATAAATGCGGCTTCTATTTAAGGGCGGCTTCTATTTAAGGGAGGCTTCTATCTATTTTTCAAGAAACAAAATATAATTTTTGTTTGGAAAAGATTGTAACTTTTGACTTTGATCTGCATCGGGTTTTTTTTCAGGAGCGATCTGCGTTTAAATCCATCCAAAAATTCCAACAATAAGAAACCAACTAAGGAACTTTTTACACTAACACGATAAAATTTTTATACCAAATAAAATAACTTTTAGCACCAATTGCTGATCCAAGTTTTTAAAAAAAAAACACGTTTGAATCTCTTAAAATTTCTTCTCTTCAGGTAATGTACAAATCACCATCCCTTTCTCTTAATACCCGTCCTTACCATGTCTCTTTTACACCATTTTAACAATAATGATAAGCAATATCAACACTAATATCTATATTGTGTGCCCTGGTGTGGTAAATCGGGAATTCCTGATATTACATGATCCATCGTTTTGGCAGGAGTTGCTTAAATAGTTACTGCGATTCCTTTCTATTAAATATCAATAACTGAGAATATTCTTAACAACACATTTGTCCAACAAAACTCCACACTCTACCTCGGCAACATTTACACCCATTAAATCTTTAACTCGCAGTAAAAAGAACAATGCTTCACTACTTAAACATCTGAAAACAAGGGTTAATAAGAAAAACAGTACTTACACACAAGACGTTTTGTAATCGTCACCAACTTTACATTCATATCCAACCGGGCATATGCGGTGTGTCGTATTGCAAGGACTAGTGCAGATGCTACCCTGTCCAATGATAAATCCAGGACTGCAACTACAAAATAACAGGTAAAACCACGAAATGAATTACAAAATTCGCTAACTATAATTAAAACCATTACAATTTCTTCCACTATTTAAAATTGTCAGTTGATCTAGAAAGCATAAAATTTCACCATGTGTGAGTTAGTGATGTTTGAAGAACTGACATTATGTTAAACTTACCTCAGTTGATCTGTATGGTCAAAACAGAAAATTACCGACATCCAATCATGGAGAATAGCATTTTTCCTATTTGCACGAAAACTCACAATGTTATTCTTTGTAAACTACTTCTACTCCTTTGCATTCCCTTATCTTCCTGAAATTGAGGATATTTTTCTTACCCTACATTTCTTCTCTTAACTAACGATTCATACTAAGAATGTTAAAAATCTCACAATTAAAATTACATTTATTTTGTTCGAAAACAATTTCGCTGATACTCGTCTTGACCAGGGAAACATAATGATAATAAACAAATTAAATGGTATTTTGTCAGTACGGGGAACGAAATAAGTATCAAATGCTCATCACCATGTTTTGTAACCGATTGTCTAAAAACAACTGAAAGCCAAGAATAAAATATTTTTGTATATTCTGGGTATACAGAGGCATAATGAATGGCTCAAATTTTAAAATATAACATTCCAATCTTAACTGGTCACTTAAGTTTCTTGATTTAATCTACGACGTATATGTAAAATGTGCATTATGTGGAAAGAATAACCATTTAGCAAAGCATACCATGGTGATAAACATGGGGTCTCTTCAAGAGATTGAAAGTACGGTAACTCCTTCAAGTCCCACATTCCCGAATTTAAGCCGGAATGAGAAAGGGCATATGGATTGGCAGATCTGCAAATAATCAACTGTATCATATGCAATGTTTATGTAGTAGAAAGCAATCTTATCAACAAAATCGTTCTTAAAACAAAATGCATATCTTAAAAAATAGCTAATCTGTTCATAAAAGTACGTTTAAGTACGAGAAGGAAAGATTTCCTATGGTTACTCACAATCATTCACATACCTGCAGACATGCTTGTTTTCCGAAATCGAACAGTCTTCATTAACACCACATTTATAATTATAGCAAGTGGCTACTAAGCAGTCCACTCCTTTGTAGCCTGCTTTACACCTAAAAAAAAGCATATTTAATCCACTGTTGTGTTATTCAACAACTAGGGAAAAAAGAAGATCAATCATTTCAGTTTAATAACACGGGTAGGTAATTATCTGTCCAATAAATGACAAGAATGAACAGCCCTAATTATACGTTCCTTCCCAGTAGTGTTAAAGACTATCCAGTGCTTTTAGTTATTATCTTTTAGAAGTGTGGGTACACGGCGTACTCCTATTCTATAGTGATAATCCAATGATTACGCAATTCCAACTTTGATTAGTTTTTAAAAAAATAAAATAAAACAAAATAAATCAATAAATAAAGAAAAAAAAGAAAGAAAGTAAGAACGAAAGAAAGAAAGAAAGAAAGAAAGAAAGAAAGAAAGAAAAGAAAGAAAAGAAAGACAGACAGACAGCCAGAGACAAAAAGTCAAAGGGTGGCAGGCAGTCATCCACACATACAAACACAAGTATAAAAAAACCCACAGAACAGTGAAATTTTCCTCTAAATTTCTCTTACTGTGAACAGATGCTAACGAGTCCCAAAAGTGAAAAAAATGTGACAGGAAAGGTTATAAGTGGAGACGGTTGCTATAAGAAGATCGGTTTTTATCACTGTCATTTTATCGCAACTACTACAAACTCGAATGAATGCTATTCGTCAAGCAACGCCTTTATCATTAATAACCCGTTAATAGCCTAATAGCCCGTTTTATAGTCCGTTTCTAGCCCAATGCGACTGGGTCCAAGTTTTGGGAAAATTTCATGCCTTATTGTCTTGTTTTGAAAACTATCCGAATGGCTGGACTTTCCACCAGGCACTCCTAAAGAAGTGTTCTGTGCCACAATGTCGTTACGACGGACATCACCTGCCTACCTTTAAAGGGGGCAACATTATTCTTTTGTACCCTCACACCGCATGTCAACGCAAGACCCAACAAATATTAAACAATTTTGCTGCGAGAAATGGTAGCTAACTGAAAATTCTTTAAAGCTCACAACCCAAAACAACTTACGAGCAGACCTCCTTGTCGTCTGTGCCAACAACGCACCGTCTGTTCTTTTTACACTGAATGATACCCCCTGTTTCACACAGATCACGGCAAATTCCATCAGGTCCAGCTATTTCACCGTTTTCACACCTAATAAATCAAAATAGGAAGAAAATACTTACAATACGTACACTAAGAAAAAGTACCCCTAGTAAAATCAATTCATAGTATCTATTGTGAAAAATAATTTAATAGATAAATCATTGATAAATTTGCAAAAATGATCTGGTCAAGAACGAGCATCGAAGGCTCAGCTATTACAGAACATATTTTTTACTTTTCTAGTATATATTGCATTGCTTTGCGTTCAATATAAATCCACAGACTTCAAATCTATTTCGCTCGAAACTTTTGATTGTAAAGTTCTACTGGAGGGCAGGAGAGTCCAGAACAAAGGTAGGCTTGGTTGTAAAAAACCACAACAATTAACTCGCACAGTTAGCGAGACATCATAATTCACATCAAACATACACTATACCTAAGTTATTTCACGAAACCTAATGAAGATAATGGCAAATTCAAGAGTAAGTTATTATCAACATAGTTGTAATGCATGCTGATTTCTTGAAAACAGGATTCACAGCCACGTTTTAATTTAACATGGGCACATGGCCATATCGAAATGAAGGCAAGTGTCTCTTATGGTCTATCCTAGGCACATTGAATTGTAAGGTTTGATAAATAAAGTTCTCTAGAAACGAGGTCACTAATTAATTCCCTTAACACCAATTTTTAAGTCGGAATTAAAAATTACTGTGTTATACAATCAAAGGCCTAGCAGCCAGGCTCAGTACCAGGCTCCGGACGAGGAATAGTCTCAAGCTTGGAGGCTTAAATACAACCCTGACAACAAGAGTACTACAATATAAATGTTTCGTAAAATATCAGGAGGGTGACGCACCTGCAAAGACTGTGGCCTTTAAAAATAAAACATGTTGTTCCCTTTGGGCATAAACCTTCGCCGCAAATAGGATTTTCACATTGTGTACCTTTGTATCTTTTATAACACCTTTAAAGTAGGAAGGAAGTGGGGGGAAAAGCAAATAAGTCATTGTGTATTTTTTATACGATTCCAGCAACAAATGTCCTATTTTCAAGTTCCAATATAGCTGGCTAGAGGAGCTACTGTTGAAAAATCACCGCGATCATCAGGGAAGGAGGAATGGTTCGCACGTATCATCTAATATGTTTGAAAGTACATCCCACAAATTCTGCCCTATATTTTCTTGGTAATGAAATGCTTTTACTAACGCTCTTCTACACTAGCTTCTTTACACTTTCACCTAAACAATGTCTAACGATAATACAAAGTCGCCATTGATTCCAGAAGATGCCTTTTTATTTCCGGTGTATCTGGAGGCTAAAAACTTAACCAACGCCGACTCGCACTTAATCAAATTTCTTCATATATGTTCCTCAGCTTCTATGAAAAGATTTACTCCAGTCTAAACAACAAGAATCTCCTTATGCGTTAGAGATTTTTTGACCATACCTATGTAACATTTAAAAATGACCATGAATCTTCCCTGACAGGGTCCAAGAAATTCTTCAGTAAACAGTAAACTCGCCTTGATGGGCCAGGTTTTCACTAAATTGAAAAAAATTAAAAAACCACGCATCTTTCCAAATGACATTGTTCTACTACATCCAATATAACTTTGAAGCCGCCCAAGGTTCTTTCTTTATGCATGAGGAACCCTTTGCTTGGCGCATATTTAAGCAAGGTTGTTAACAAATTTAAGTGCCTGTGGAAAAGCTGGTACAAAGGCAATACATGCTTAACATTGATCGATAGAATAAAACCGAAAGTGTTTAGAATTTACAAGTAAAAGTCATCTGCTGGTCATGTTCAGTCAAAACTTAAATGTAAAACCATTGTAAATTGTGATTCGTCTACAGTGCTTCTTAAAAAATGCAGTAAAACCTTTCTGATTAAACAAAGTAAGAGTAAATGGTACAGACAGAGTCACCGTTCAGATTGAACAATGCACAATTGAATAAATGGATCTGTATAAACCCTAAGATTTCAGTTAATACTATATTTATATGCTGTAATGTTAACTTAAACTAAGGTTCAATTCACCTGGAAGTTGAACTGCTTAACGAAAACAGAAAAGGCACAAAGTAATAAACGTTATGCCGGAAAACCCAAACTTGCTAGCCTAATGTAATGAAAGTATACGTCATTTTACGTTATCGTGCAATTGTGGCATCCACACTAAAAGGAAGGCAACCATTTCTGTAGTATCGTTTGACTGGTTAGTTAGGCAATCAACAATACAGAAACACCCGATCGGGTAAAGTGCTATTGTGTCACAAGCAACATACCGACAAACAGGTTTTTGTCCAATAAACTGACACACGCCATTTATACAGTAGTTATGACATGGCTCTTTTCTGTCACACTGCAAGCCCAAAAACCCTTGTAAGCACCTACAATGAAGAAGGAAAATTTTGTTAGCTTGGCGACCTGCAGTTTATAAAAAAAATTAATTTACTCTCCTGTATCCAAGTCTTGGCTAAATCAGCTTCTGTAGCAGGCTAAACGCAATGTTGAACGACATTATTCGTCTCGTGTTTTGTTTAAAAATTTGAAATAAATTTTCTAAAAGCCTTTCAACTCCTAAAACTACTTTTTTCCTAAAAAGACTCCAGTTTCCTCTCGCATACGTCAAGGTAAAAAGTGTTAAAAATCCATCAAACAAGATGAAAAACCCCATAGTTACGCATCCCAAAAAGGGGAGGTATAACGTATCACAAATTTTCATACCAATAGTGCAACCTTGTAAAAGCAATTAGGCACATTCTGCAGCATATTTTACAAGCAGTAGTCAGTTTCATTTCATCTGTAAATGAATTCCAAATGATCTTCCATTTGAATATTATAATATATATATATATATATATATATATATATATATATATATATATATATATATATATATATATATATATATATATATATATATAACTTGCAGAAAACCCTGCACACGTTTTTATTGTTGTGGTATATTTCGCAGTACAACCGGTCCTAACAATAATGCGTTACAATCTATTCACGTTAATCTTACTTGCACTCTGGTTTTCCATCCTTTTCTGTACATTTTCCACCATTTTTACAGTAATTGAGGCACTTGTCAAGTGACGTCTCGCAATGGTTGCCAGTGAATTTTTCTTTACAGCTGACGTTAAAAAGGGAGAGGAAGTACAGTTACTCACCAACCATAAGTGTAAGAGTCAATACCTCAAGGCGTCGGTACACAACAACAAAAGTCAAAAGCATATTTCTATGAATGGGTGCAGTGTACCATTTTGTGACTTACAGACAAACAAATTCGAAAACATTTACCTTTTATGGTCAACCACTTAATATAAACTGTAGCCTTTTAAGTTCATTACAATTATGGGCACCAAAAATCAAAATACAGCTACATACAACACAGCAACGGCGACAATTCCAACGATAGTAAGGACTACATGTTTGGGTAAAGACGGGTGGGAGGTGGTACAGGAATAAAGGACTAAAGAAAATAAATTTTTCTTCGTTTGTAGGTCGTTCTTCCAAGATAATCCTGCAACATACAATAACGATATTTTACAATTACACGAAAATAACGAAGCAAGTAATTAACGAGCCCATAATTAATGCGATCAAAAATTAACGCGGATTTCGAATTTGGATTTCAAATTGTGTGGTAATAAACGCGAATAAACAAATTTCAAATTTTCAGATGGTATTTAATTAAGGCGAATTCTCAGAAAGGTAGACACTTTTTTACAGGCTCAAACTAAGAGAAGAAAAAAGAATAATGAAATGTCATCATACGTATTTTATCTTTCTATCTAAATCGCTCAAAAAAATTACTGAAATGGGTTCTCTTTGATAGTATTTTTTTTAATTGTTTTTACGGGCAGTTGTCAAGTTATCCGTGATGTCTCCTGCTTTTCATCCAGCTTTGATTATCTCCTTTCCTGTTTGAGATTGAAGATGATGGTACAATTCGGTCATCACCGTTGCGTGCCGAGGTTTCAAAGTTGACAAGGGAAGGTCTACCTCTATGGATGTGACATCTCGTTCGGAGTCGATTTGAAGCGCTTCCATGATACAATACTCACTAAATGCTTTTGTTGCAACAAGTGAGTCATGTTTTGGGGGACCATAACAGATTCTATGTTGTATCTTGAAAGAGCATCCATTACTTTTTGGGTCGATTGTGCCTTGAAACCATCCCACAGTAAAGGGCTTTTTAGTGACTGTGGTAAAGATTCTTCTTCTTTGATTTTGGTTATGTATGGGATCAAAACATTTTCTATCAAGAGCATGGTTTCGGCTTCATTACTCCAATGTTTCTCGTTGTAAGCAAGGCAAAAACCAGGAGGAAATTTGACGTATGGTAAGGATCTTGGTGTTTTCCCGGTATAAATCAGCTGGGAAGGTAGAATGAGCTCATCTAGGGACTCGCAGAGTGTAACAGTTATGGGTCTTTTATCTGTTGCCTCAGCACGAGAAATATGTTTTCCCCTTTAGCAGCCGTTGTAACATTATCAGTAGCAACAAACTATGATGGTGTTTGATCTGCATTGAGAGCTCTCATCTGGAAATTTGTGTTTGAGAGCTTTGTCGATAATGTCAAAAAGAAATTGCGATCTCACTTCAACCCAAAGTGACCTAGTAATTACTGGTCTTGATGTGGTGACTACACGGCGTGAAAATTTCATCCGCTGATACAATGATAAGGTCCATGATCGTGTTACCTTAAATTCAACGTACTTTCCAAATTTGTCTGGCTTTGCTCGAATCAAGCCATTCAGCACACTACGGGCAACGTGAATATTGATACCACCACCGGCTAAGCACAGATTCGTTAGCATCGAGCGTACACGCTTTTTTTTATAAGCAACGCAATATTTTGACTGAGGCTCGCTGTTGCTTAGCTTTTGCAGGAAACCAGCCTAACTAGTTGCTTAGCTGTTGCTTAACATTTCCACTTCTTTTTTGTTTGAACTCCAAAAAGCAGTGTAGCCCCTTCCCCTTTAGACAAAGAGGACGTTTTCCCCCTCCTCCCCTCTATAGAGAATAGTCTTATTTAAAGATGAACATCTGTGTTGGTACATGAACATGGCGCCAGACACTGACGTCATTAAAATTTCGAACAGGCACATTCTATTGTTTATTATTAGCTATCAGCGAACTTCTCTCCTGCATTAAATTTGGTTTTTAGTTTTTAGTAATATTGGTTTTTAGGATTTTTAACTTGTTTTTATCGAAGATATTCTTCTGTTGAGTAGAAAATAGAATTTCTCAAAAATAATTTTGTACGGTACACGAAACGAGCCTGGGTTGTTGCTTAACAGTTGCTTAAAATTTCGTAAATTTCGAGCCTGGCGTTGCTTATAAGATGTTGCTTATAAAAAAAAAAGCGTGTAATTTGATATCAAGCTCTTCCTCTAACAATAATGGTCGACCTCTAGGTTTTCCAATTTTTGGTACAACGTTTGATGGATCCACATTTTTCTCCTCTGGCAGACTTGTTGTAGCTTTTTACCCATGGACGTACAGTTTTTTCGGTAAAATGTGGGAACTTCTGACGGAATTTTCTTATGGCAGCTGTAGCTCCAGAAACTGCTGGATACTTATCGATTTCTTATTTGTTTTTTTCTGAATAAACTGTTCGTTTTTGTTTCCATCCTTGAACAACTTTTAAACTTTCGTGTACTTTTTCAAGCTCGCTTGCAGAAATGTTGCTTCGCAAGTTATTCTTCATAGACTCGCAGACATTAGAAGGGTTAAGAGATTTTTTGAGATTTTTTGAGATTTTTAAAAATACGTCAGCAGCGACATTTTTAATGTTTCTTGACTGATGTTTCACTATGTAATGATTGTAAGCAAAAACTATTGCAATCGAATATTTTTGTATACAATATTCGAATGTTTCAAAATTCGAAACGAATATTTCCTAATTCGAACGTTCCAAAACAGAGCAGCAGCGAGGTTCTGTTACCGTACACGGTGCAATTACTTGAATTGTTCTGAATTCGATCGCAAATCATTTGGAATAATAACAGTTAATAAATAATGGCGAACAAATTTGAATTCTACAAAGGATTGAGAGCCTTCCATGTTTATTCCAATACTGTTGGTTGGAAACCTTACGTTCAAGAGAAAATAGTATTGAAGGGAGAGCACAACATCCATGATAAATTTGCGTTTGCTGGAAAGGTTTCGAGGAGGGCAAAGATGGGCCTGATCGTTGTCGGGCACGTGCAAAGAGAGCTCTCTCGTTTCATCTGGTATTCTATTCAAGAATGGGCAAAATATGGTGTGGAGGTTCATAAAAAGAAAACCATGGCATCTCCTTTATTACAAGGTGGTTTAGATATCCCGATCAAAGTTTCCGTTACATGGATCTGTCTTGATAAATTATCTATTTTAGTGGCAAAAGTAAAAGAAGTAGAGTATCCTGTGATTGGTAAATATATTGACAATTCAAATGAGATTTTACATGAACTTGGGGTAGAAATTGATGAAGAAAGTGGAGATGACGGAGATGACAGTGATTGCGGTGTTGACGATATTGCTTTTCAAATGGGCACTGCCAATCAGGATAAACCATAGAAAATTTTTGTAGCATTATGTTATTTGTCATTCTAAGGAGAAGATAGAAAAGCTTAAAAATTTCAACATGTTTGTTCTCTTTCTATTTCTACTGATCAAAATTATTTATCCACGAGGTGTTTTGAAGGCGTTTAAAAAATATTTTTAAGAATTAAGGTTGGATGAAATCACCGGGGGACATTTTGGCGCCAGACATAAATTAACGGAGGAAAGTTTATGCGATGAATAAATTAACGCGGTTATAATTAACGCGTTAATTACTTGCTTCCTTATTTTCGTGTAATAAGGTAATTCACTAAGATTTAACCAGCTGCCTGAAAGACACAATGTCGTATAATCACTATCTCATCGACCAATAAAACTAAGGTTCCTTCCATTGTGTTAAGATAAAAGAATGCCTTAAGGATTAAAAGAAAAAGGTGGAATATGTGGGTTAAGTAAGTAAGGTGAAATATCTCACCACCTCATCCATTCTTGGAACTGAAAAGCAAAATTCATTACCTGTGTACCTAAGGCTCAATTCACTAAAACGATTTGTTGTGTTTTTTTTGTTTGCAACAAGAACCAGCAGACTTTATTTCTCGTTCTACTTTGGGAAATGGCAACAAAGTAAACTTCTGAAATGTGAAAAAGTACATCAAATAAGGTAACTATAACAAACGAATGAACTTTCTTAATACTTACATGCAGATCTTTTCCTGACCCCTTTGAACACAGGAACCGTGGTTTTCACAAAATGAATCATCGCAGGTTTTATTGGTAACTAGAAAAAGAAGTGATGCCTTTTTTACTGAACAGCTAACCACCACTGACTAAGCTGAATATAAAATTTGCAACGTTGCAGAAAAAAAAGACCCTTGACTAAAAAAGACTTGATTACACTTAGTCGAATTCCTTCCGACAGAAAGGGCAAAATAACTTTTTGAGAATTGAATTAAAGAGCAGAATTATTTGTGATCTTTTTCTTTAGTACCCTGTACTTTTCTTAAATTCACCTTGTTGCATACTACCGTAAATCAACTCAAAGGTCAGGGGGCCCGTGGATAATTTATGGTCTGCAAGAAAAAGAAAGAAATATTTCCAACAATGCAATGGTCTAATTAAAGACGTAAAAAATTATAGCGTTAAGTTTGACAAGTCATGTTTTACCAAGATCATTTTCGCCGCACATTTACTTTCATCAAAAAAATTTTAATAAGATCTGTAATTGGGAAAGCAATAATGGTGCCATAAACAACAGGAAAACGTATGCTAATCAAAAAACAGTTATTGCATCCTTTAATGTCGCACGTTTTTTTATTTTTCTTATTATTTATTTATTTATATACTTAATTACGTACTTATTTATTTATTTAATATTTTATAAATTTATTTATTTATGCATTTAACTTTTTTACTCGGCTTTTTATTATCAGTTGTTTGAGCAAAGATGAGAAAACTGATTCTGGTGAAAGTATGAGCCCACAGGTAAAAACTACCCCAAATGATTCAAAATCTTTAAACAATATATGAATACATAGCAAAGCAACTCACTAGTCTGACAATCGTCCTTCTCGTGTTTACCAGATGAACAAATACAACGATGTCGCCCATCAATGGCAACACAAAGCTCTAAGCATGGATTTGGATCACACGGGTTCTTGAATTCTATACCAAAGAAAAGTAAAAAAAAAATAGAGTAAAAAGAAGACCCATCGATTTTCTTCCTGTGAAACTGTTATCTAAACGGGGTTCTGTACCGAAATTTTACTTTGACATAATCAAAACTGTAAACGTCTTTCCTACTAAATCTGTTCAAAGAAATAGTCTATTTCTGTACAAAATCGGCTTAAATGTTACAGTTGTTATTTATACTACTTCCGAATTATTTAAATTTTAAAGAAGAAAAACAGCTAAAACTGGGAAATTGGTACCGTCAATCCCTTAACCCACAGATACACACAAAAGGTATTTCAACGCATACTTATAAATTACGAAGATGCAACACTAGAATACCTATGGAGCCATTGATGTATCAAGGAAGAAGTACCCTACAGCCACCTCTACATCAAATTACAATTTCTCACATTGCACATCCAGCAGTAATATAAGAACTGCCGGCTACTATCTCAAGAAATGATAATTAATTATGCTTTTTTGTTTGCCAGGGAGGATTTAAAAAATACAACGGCCTATAACTATAACCGTCTACCTATAACAGTAAATTGCCCCCTCCTTAAGTAATGGCAGAAAAGACAGCCAGTGCAAAACAATCGATGCTGTCCAAACGAACATAATCCAATCATCATTACAATGGTGCTTGTCGTTATAATGGTCGAGATGGTGGTGGCTACCGTATGAGGAAGAGGAGGTGATAAAGAGGGGAGGGGAGGAGAGGAGGGGGAGGAAAGGAGAGGAGAGG
>RDPX01000003.1:1740279-1799683 GCA_003991215.1 Morbakka virulenta
TCTCTCTCTCTCTCTCTCTCTCTCTCTCTCTCTCTCTCTCTCTCTCTCTCTCTCTCTCTCTCTCTCTCTCTCTCTCTCTGTTAATGTATTTGTGTGGGTTTTTTGTTGTTTGTACACCCTTTGGACGAACCAT
Organism: Morbakka virulenta; assembly: GCA_003991215.1. Lineage (NCBI taxonomy): Eukaryota > Metazoa > Cnidaria > Cubozoa > Carybdeida > Carukiidae > Morbakka > Morbakka virulenta. The sequence continues at coordinate 1,740,413 of RDPX01000003.1, forward strand.
AGGAAGCAACCTGCGCGCCTTTAGCACCTCTGAATACAAAGTTTACAAAATAACATAAGATGCTACGGCATGATCTCAATTTCAAAAGGTGAATACCGCCCTTTGGGCCTTTTTATTTGCTTCTCGCCGCTCATCAAAAGAACAACTAATTTATTCCATAAATCGGGATCTTGTGGTAAATAAGCTAAGTACTAACAAATTATAATCAAATGCATCCTTGAGATTAATGAGTACACTTACTTTCCTCGTCCGACCCATCGTTACAGTCGGGATCACCATCGCATTTCCAGCTCTTACGAATGCAGTGCCCACTTTTGCACGTGAACTCACTTGATGAACAAGTAGTGTTCTTGCATCCGACTTCATCGGAGCCATCTCCACAGTCATCATCTTGATCACAGGTCCATCTTTTCTTAATGCACCGCCCGTTGTCACATCTAACGCAAGCAAATAATATCACACTTGTGAAAAAATTGTTTAGCTTTAACAGGCTTAACTCATCTGGTTAAAAAATGTTCCCCCTCCCAAATAACTACCTTATTTAAAGCAGCACCAGTTGCGTACAGATATTTGAATCAATATATTCTTATATCACTATGGAACTGCAATTTTATAGAACTCCATTTCTTTAAATGCGTTGCACTGAATTTTTAACTTACCCAATGCCGGAGGGTCCACAACAACCAACTATTCACAATATTTTATTCCTCAATTATGCTTACCGTAAAAATGTGCACATCAAGATAGCGTCCTCCCTCTTATCAATAGTATGTAAGAAAGTACATTTACTAAAAATGTTAAAACGGGGTAAATATGCTGAAAAAGCTTCGGTGAAGTCTGTACAATTTGTTTGGGATGTAAAGCTTTGAGTAAGGAAGCAATACAATTTTCATATTCCGTCGCTACCAAAATTGCAAGGAGTAGCACAAAATTTCTGCACGTGCACGTTTCAGCGGACTACAAGCACATTTTCATTCTGCCAATATTTTCAGCTATTCGCTAAAATACAACTAAAGGAGATGCAAAAATTACACTGAAATTAATTGGCAACGTAAGGCTGACATTCTTACGTGAACTCCTTGTCACTGCAGCGTTTTGGAGAACAATGGTCTTCATCACTATTGTCATCACAGTCATCTTCGAAGTCACACTTCCAACGCTCTGGAATACATCGGTTATTTCGGCATGTGAAGTAGTTAGGGCTGCAAGTGTGGCTTGCACATTGCGCCTCGCTTTCATCTGAACCATCGTGGCAATCGTTATCTCCATCACAAACATAGCGTTTAGCAATGCACCTTATGACAAATAAAAAAAATCTTATTTAGCGACTGATCAAGTGATTTGGGTACACAATTTTCTTTAATATCAACTTCTGTCCGATTTCGGGAAACCATGAAAAAAGGACTTAAAGTACAGAGCACTTCCTTGACAAGTGAATTTACCTTTGTTTTCCAAATACTCAATGAATAGTAGTGGCCCAAGGCCTGTAAGCATGCCATATAAAAGGTGCCGGGTTCAAGCCCCTGCAATATCCAAAAAACTACTATGTCTAATTTGTTTATCCTATGTGGCGGATTACTAAAGTTGGACATGTTTTGGGGTAAAGAATTGTTAAAGGGGAAAAATCGCGAAATAAACAATAATAACAAGTATGAGGAAAAACCAATCAATAATCCCTTGCAACGAAGTGGGTTTTTAAACCTTTTTATAACTGAATCTCGTGAGGAAAAAATCCATCAAGAATTAATTAAATAAATGGACATCAATACTTCCCTATCCAGCAAAAAACCTAAACACCTAGTAACTCTACCATTAATATGTGGCCTTCAAGTAACAGAAAAAAAAGAATAGAGAAAGTTCTCCCATTATAATCCAGATAATCGCTGTCTTCAATATTATCCAGGAACCGTTTGTCCAGCGATCAAGTCTTCTAAATGACCATCTTAGTTAAACATAGGACTAATTTTAGATTAAATTAAACTGATTCAAATTCATTTTGTGCTAAACTTAAGCGTCAACCGTTAGGAGTTAACCATTTTCAAGCAAATATGCAAACCACTGTTATGAATAGCTTACATTTTATAACAAGGATTACACGCTTTTTTGTTATAAGCAACGCAATATTTTGACTCAGGCTCGCTGTTGCTTAGCTTTTGCAGGAAACCAGCCTAACTAGTTGCTTAGCTGTTGCTTAACATTTCCACTTCTTTTTTGTTTGAACTCCAAAAAGCAGTGTAGCCCCTCCCCCTTTGAACAAAGAGGACGTTTTCCCCCTCCTCCCCTTTATAAGGAATAGTTTTATTTAAAGATGAACTTCTGTGTTGGTACATGAACATGGTGCCAGACACTGACGTCATTAAAATCTCGAACAAGCAAAAGAACTAAAAGAGATCATNACTCCAAAAAGCAGTGTAGCCCCTCCCCCTTTGAACAAAGAGGACGTTTTCCCCCTCCTCCCCTTTATAAGGAATAGTTTTATTTAAAGATGAACTTCTGTGTTGGTACATGAACATGGCGCCAGACACTGACGTCATTAAAATCTCGAACAAGCAAAAGAACTAAAAGAGATCATTCTGCTGTATTCTATTGGTTTTTGGGATTTTTAAGTTGTTTTTATCGAAGATATTCTTCTGTTGAGTAGAAAATAGAATTTCTCAAAAATAATTTTGTACGGTACACGAAACGAGCCTGGGTTGTTGCTTAACAGTTGCTTAAAATTTCGTAAATTTCGAGCCTGGCGTTGCTTACAAGATGTTGCTTATAAAAAAAAGCGTGTAAGGGGAAAATCACCACTAGGAAGTTACTTGTGAATAATTTATCGTAATTTGATAAAAATTTCATAGTATTCCCAACAACCAGAACAAAGCTACCATGGGCAATTAATTCAATACCTTGAATTGCTACACTTAAAATAATGCTGTCTGCATGTTCGGTTGGCACAAAATTCTGAAGACTCATCACTGCCATCTCCACAGTCATTGTCACCATCGCATTTCCAGTACGAAGATATGCAACTTCCAGAGTTACAACGGAAGTGATCTGGTGAGAAAGAATACAGAAACATAAAAATTACCAAGACTCAAAGCAAAATAATAGAATTTGCAAGTCAGGCTATTAATTTTCATTAAAAAAACGATATGAAATCAAAAGTAAAGATGCCAACCATCAATAAACTAATGAATTTTAACTACAACGGGTTTAAAGTAACGAAAAAAGAAGCTTTTCGTTTATCTTCAGGTCGCATGGAGATTACGTAAAAATCCCAAACCATTTGACAAAAATACCGACACAAGCTTTACTCTTAGTAGTTATCAAAGGAATCAGACTTTACAAGTAACCATCATGTTTAGTCACTGATCATTAAAAAACATATAAATATCAAATAACAACTTCCCCGGAGGTTGATGCAGCTAAAGAATTGAAAAAATTGTAATAAAGGAAAATGTTCTAAAACTGAGGGTCTGGTGACATTCTTACAATATCGGCAACCTAACATACCCTAGTTAAGAAATTAATGTCTGACTTAACTCCTAAATTTCTACTAAATTAATATTAAAAAAGCAAACAACTATATCTGTTAGGATGCATTGTGTTTGGAACTCCAAATAGAAATACAGTTAAACGAAAAAAAGAATCACAAAAAGAGCACCCTTTTCTGCTTTCTCAAGAACAATCTGAACAAATGACACAAAATGAAGATATTTTAACTGGGCTTTTACGTTTAGCGAATGGCGCTGTAAGTCTGAACATTTCTATACCATCTTCAGTCGATGGTTCAACGCCTGCAAGTGTTCAAAGTGCTACTTCGCCAAATGGCCGCTTGCATGGAATGCGGACGCTCTGATTTTGCTTTCAAAAAGAGGGGTTAAAGTAGTAATGGGTGAGTAAATAATCAGATCTGAATGCGTGGGTTCAAAAGGTCCTACACACTAAAACGTTGGATGAATTTAAATGACCTTAATCTGGGGGCATCGAATAAAAAACCAAACGACACAACTAAAATAGACTTTTTAAAAAATTCAATAATGTGCACCTTGTGGACACGATGTTTCTTTCTTGGTACAGTTCCATTCATCTGAGCCATCCTGACAATCTTTCCGACCATTACACACACGATTAGCAAAGATACAAGTGTGATCAGCACATTTGAACTGAAAGCTGTAAGGAAAAGGAGTTTGAACTTGACATTCTTAAGCTTCCAAATAAAGTCCAAATCAGACATAATGGATTTTATGGTCTACCACAATCTTTTAACGACATACCAAATTTTACAAATTAAACTATTAAATAAAAACTTGGAAATGGTACGGTTATAAGATTTCAGTTTCCAATAAGTTTCAATTGAGTTCTAACGGGGAGAAGGAATGTTGCTCCCTTCAGAAAAAATTGGGAGTGAGGTTTACAACATACATTTCAAAGTAACGTTGATTAAAGGTGCCAGTAACAGTCACTATAGACCGATTTCAAAAGTACCAGCCCCTGACGTTGCGTTTAAACTTGCTAAGTACTATTACTTTGCTGCAAGAGGGAAGTCTACCATTCTACTCCTAAGGAAATGAAATCTCAGAACAAACACAGCCACAAGCACTGGTTAGGGCCCTTCTCAAAAGACTATGGTTTTTTGTCCTTTTTTCTTACTGCTATGGAATATGGAGAGGACGAAAAACTGGAGGTAAAACTCTTACACAGACAGCATACTAAGATAAAATTAGGTACTTCCACAACAAACACGGGTTTTATAGTCCATTATGGGTCCGAACGCAGTTCTGGCAATTTCCTATACATGGATTCATCCTTCTTTAGTTTACTGCTAAAGCTCCAGGCATGTCATAGCTTCTTGTAGTTTACAACTGTTAAGCCAGTTGAAGCAAGGGAAGCGCCACTGTGGGGGTTTCTAAGAACATTAATGGTCCTTTCTTCTCATGCTGCGCACCCGCTTAAGTGTTACAATGTAATTTCTTTTAAGTCCCGTTGGAATAAACCAATCCGGTGACAAAATAACAATACAAAACGCGTATAAAATATACACAATAAAAACAAAAATACCACCACCACCACTAACAACAACAAATACAATAACTGATTTCTCAGGGGGGAAAAACAGCCGCTCAACGGCTCACATCTAAGGTCTTACTTGTCGGGAAATTGCAGCATCTGAAAAAGTAAAACTATTTGTTACTAGCAAGAACGTTAAATTGGTATGATATTAATGCACGTTACACAAGGCAAAAACAATAAGCAACGCTTACCTAAAACACTGCCTAGCACCGCAATTTTGTTCATCGCTTCGATCCCCACAATCATTTTCTCCATCACAAATCCAAAATGGCGACGTACAGTTTGAGTTCCTACATTGAAACTGACCTAAAAATAACAAACAAATAAAGTACAGTGAAGATTGACAACGGAACAAAACTTCATACTGTACTGTATGAATAAGTACATGTTTTGTTGCAGTGGCAAAAACGGGTAAAACCGACAGGTTCTAACCTGGTATATGTAAATTGGTACCAATGTTAGTAAAATTTGTATCAAGCTATGCCTTTTGTAAAGACTGGACATATATTATAAATATAAATATAAATATACTAATATATATATATATTTATAAATAACAGTTAAGTTCTAAATATGTGAGAGATTTTTTATATGGTCTTAAAATTGTTTTGGACAGGACTTTTTCTAAAGGTAACTGTCTTTCTATATTCCTTGTTTTACTCAGCAGATCAACTAAAACTGGAGGGCTTCCTTGATCCTATTTTTGTTTCCCGTATTAATAAAATCTAATTGTCATCTTGTTCCCGTTAATTGCCAGCGAAAACGGTTTCGGCCAAAATGATATTACCATGACCTCACCATTACATAATAAATTCTAAGCTGATTGAGTTAGAAGTATTGACAAATCCAGTAGCAACAAGACTCTTCTTCGGTCTCTTTTATTGTTCAATATCTCAATAAGTTATGGTGAAGTAAATTTCTTGTTGTGTTGCTGGTTATATTATTTATTATCATTTAATAATATTTAAACAGGTTACATCGTAATCAGTAAATAAAGAATATTACTGTTCTTCCTACGAGGCCTGTTACAAACGGAAAAAATAAAAACAAACAAAAACGATAGAATAAAATTAGTGTTTGACACTTAAAATAGGCTCTGCTAAAAACTGGTAAAACATAATCAGGTCATTGAACTCTGTAAAACTCTATTAAAAATCCTTGCATCTTTTCTTATTTTCTTCGTCTCTAATTTTGTTTGGCAGTGTGGTATTTTCTGTCGATTTACGTTTCACTTTTGGCTATTTTAGCACTTTTTCATTATTAATAGTTGAATAATTATGTGAAACGTAATAAAGGAAGACCGAGAAGAAGGGATACTTATCACCTAAACCTCTACCCATTATCGTGTATGCTTTCTTCTTTGTGACATTTTCCACTGACTAGACATTACTCCTGATACCAATAATATTAAGAGCATGTTGTTCTAATTATGTTGCTTCATTAGAATTATGGGTTGCCAATCAGAGCACGGGTGACTCTTGGAACAAGTCTTACTTTGGGGTCCAAAATTTATTCACTTGATATTTCTCTATTCCTCTATTTCTCTACTTCCTCACTGTGAATGTCATCACCTGGTATTGTCAATTCAAAAATTCCATGTCTTTTCTGCTTTATCAATCACAGTTAAATAGTTCTTCAAACTCATATCTAATGTAAACATATCTCAAAATCTGAAAAAAGAAAACTTCACAGATAACTCTTGCGGAATATAAAGGAATAACCCATATGAGATAACGGGGCTGACAGAAAAGTGGTTTCCTAAAAAGAGAAATTGAAGACTGACCATACCCAGGAAAACACTATGTTACTCTTAAAATTGTTATTATTAATGCGGTTTTGGTATTCGTCTGTCTCGGGAGACAATATAATTGATCTACGCCTTGTTTCAGTCTTCGTTGATTTACAGGCCGCACAGTCCATTTATGGTTTGGCAGGCTCTGCTACAGTTGCTGCTGGTGAAATTCATGGCTCTGTCGGTTCTTAAGCTGCCTTTTGCCTTCTGCCGTCTGCGCTCTCTCGTCTTAACCAGCACTATCTCTTTCCTTTTCTCGCTCATTTGGATGCTGGCCTACAACACTGATCTCCAGCTGCTTCTGGGTTGATTTCACCTGCCTTCATGTTGCGTTTGAAAACGTCTTTGAAGCGTAAAACAGGTCTTCCAGCAGGTCTGATACCCAGGATTCCTGAGGTTGTCCAAATGGAAGGTGGTGTATTTGCGCTCCTCCTGAGAGTCGAGGGTTTACGTTTCACTGTTGTAAAGCACAGTGCAAATAACGCAGGCTAAATAGACCTGCATCTTGCTGCTGGCAATCAGCATGGCGTTCCCCTAGACCCTCTTTGCCAAGGGAGTCATGGCCATCGCTACTTTGCCGATCCGCTTGTTGAGCTTTCCACCCAGGGAAAGGTAATAAAATTACTACTATTATTATTAGCAGCAGCAACAACAGTCACAGCAAGAGAAGAATAAGTAGCAGCAGCTGTAGTAATAGTAGAAGTGACATTGTTAGTATAAGTGATGGTGAGGGTTAAGTGGTAAAAGAAAAAAAATAAATAAATACCTGGTCTACACTTCCGCTCGGGGCAGGTTTCGTCTTCGTCACTGCCGTCTCCACAGTCATCTTCAGCATCACATCGCCAAAGAAGGGGAATACATTTGTAGCTGGAACACTGGAACTGACCCCCGGTACAATTTGATAAGCACTGTTTCTTGTCATTGGCTAAATGGAAATTGTCTGGGCAGTCACACCTGTACCACCCACCTGGTGACAACAAGCAAAGATTGCTGCACCCACCGTTGTTCTCGCCGCACGGGCTCTTCATTTTCGGTTGACGTAGCTCATGAACGGTCTAAAACAAAACAAAACAAAAAAAGAAAGCCCTATATATAAGAATTTCTAGAAATTCTTCCTGACTTATCGTTACTTTATCAGTCTTCTTACAATGGAAGGAAAATAGAAAAGAAAATGAATTACACATTCAAAGATGGTGAAAACGAGGACGTGAGGAAAAAATACTAGAAAAGTACAAATCCACACATGATTAAATGTCAACAGCAACGAAAGACATTTTTTTCAAGAAAAGCAACAAAGTAACAAAAGAGAAATGAACAAACTAAGCAATAAAAAGTACAATTATTTAAATTATAAGTATCAATAAAATGGTGATGATGGTAATCCTGGGAATAAAAATTTTTCTTGTAGGACATAAATTCAAAAATTTTCACAAGTCACAAGAATTTTCAGAAGAATAACGGACCAATTCACAAGTTGCGGTATCGTATTTAGTAACGATAAATTAGTGAATTTCCTTTGTGATTACCTTCACTAATCCAGGCATATAGCTTTATTAGTAGGATAAATACGATGATTATTCTTTTGTTAGCAATTGCATGTTGTCGTTTTTCAAACATATAAAAAGAGCTTTACTTAATCATTTTAGTAGCCTGCCAAAGGGAGAAATATCTCTCGAAGCATAGCTCTGAAAAAGCTTAGGAGTCACGACAAGCTTCCAAATCTATGGCTTCCAATGAATCCTTAAAGTATAGAATTTTCAAGATTCCGTTTACTACTGCTATCACAACTATGGAAACAACAAATAAATTTGGGGAAATATCAATCGTCTGTTTTGCATTTTACCCCAAATCGCTTTGGAATTTCAAAATTTAAGATATATTTGAATGAATTTATTAATACATATATATACATATCTTACATTTGTTACTCACAACCTACATTTACCTTCCACAGGAATTATCGATAAGAGTTGTTTGATCGCCAGTCTGAATACTAGTTAGATATACTTTACAGAAAACACACAAAGAGCAGACAGAAGGATACCAAAATTATCCAAAGAGAAAACACTTTTCTGTTAAACAAGACTTTCAGGGAGGGGGTGTCACTACGCCTGTGCTATAAAGACCCTTAATTTTTAATGAACAAAGGTAACGTTTACCTCCCCCCCAAAAAAGAGAGAAAAATTTACCGTTATTCCCATTGTTTTGTAACTACTGCGCCTGAGAACACTTCTTTGAAGACCACTAAAACGATGCGCTTTGTTAACAGTAGAACTCATCCACTCTGTCCAGTAAACATAGTCTTCAAATATTGTAATATCAAAGAGGTGAGAGCCCATTGCTGTCAGTAGAATTCTTCTCTCTGATCCATCTAAATTGGCCAGTTCTATTCTTTGTAAATGTGCGTCTGTCCAATATACTTTCTTAGTAACATAGTCCACTGCTATACCCTTAGGCCAAGCAATTTTTTCAGTAATAATCTGCTGCTTTTTAGTACCATCCATACCTATACGCGATATGCTTGCGTTCAGTCCCCATACTGTGTAATACAACCATCCCTCCATAGGGTACACAGCGATTGCCATGGGCCTATTTCCATGATCAGTCATTAATGTTTTCCGATAATCACCGTTCAACTTACAAACATACAAACTATTGCTTACTCGATCAGTAAAATACAAGTTTCGACCAACCCAGTCCACCGCTAAGCTAAATGGGCTTGGCAATCCAGTGCGCGCAACCATTTCAGATGAAAAATTGCCATTAAGTTTTGCTCTACGGACTTCTCCTGGAATTCGATCAGTCCAATAATAATACCCACTTTTTGAGTCAAAATCCACAGCATACGCATCCCTTCTGTCTCTTTGCACAACATCATAAACCTTGTTATCCAGAGTCAAAGTTTTGATGTAATGACGATTGGAAAACAAAAGATATGGTGTACCTATGTCCCCAGTTGGTTTACACACTTTCGACTGGCTCTCCCAGGTGTAACCATCTGTGCAGTAACATTTGAAAGTACCAGGTAAATTCATACAAAACTGACTACAATTATTTAATTTGTATTCTTCACATTCATTAATATCCGCACATGTTTTCTTGTCTGGCAGCAGTTTGTATCCTGAATAACAAGCGCAATAAAATCCTTTTACCAAGTCCACACAAAGTTGGGTGCAACCATGAAGACGTACATCAGCACATTCATTGACGTGGCAGCCTTTCTCATCGGAACCATCTTCACAATCAATTTGTCGATCACAAACCTGTAAAAATTCAAAGTGCATTTAGAAAAATCAAGTGTAAAATAACAACACTGATCATGTGTTCAAACAAAAATTAAGGCGTAAGATAAAAAAGTTGAAACGCTCTTCAGTTGGTACGGGTTCACAGGTCATGCAGTACTCTCTTTTTTCAATTGTTAAAAATGCAGAAACACGTCGCAATTCTGAATCCCAAGAAAACCTTTATATAGCAGCTTGTACATACCTAATTTTAAACAAATACATACAATTACAGATTGAAATTTTAGGGGGGGGGGGGGGAAAGTGTTAAAATAATATAATAAAGATGAAGAGGATTTGAAAAATTGGAAATGCGAATGATAGGTGTGCATGGAACTGGATTCAGTTCGGAAATATGTGTTCACAAAACCCCACCACCATGAAATTTTCTTAATGTCTGCAATCATATAAAATACAAAGTAGACACCATAATGCAGTAAATGTGAAATTCCATGTGATCGTCAGTGTCCTACTTCAGTAGATTGCCAATTAATTCACTTATTTAGGCACTTGTTTATTTTATTAACCTGCTTATTACTAATACATATATATATTATAAATATATAAATTATTATATAATATATAAATATATAAATTATTTTATATATATATATGGTAAAAAAAGCAAAATTATTTTCAATCATATTAATATAAATGTGTGCTCGGTGCACGTATCAGTAATTATTTAAAAGAAATTTATTAAAAGATCTAGATAAAATCAGATTTAATAATTGGATTACAAATAAAATTTGCTTAATTTAGATGAATAACTTTTAAAAGACCTTTTTTAAGTTATACAACGCAGGGCATGGTTTAGCCTTGTTCCGAGAAAATTTAAAGGCCTTCTTATTTTCCAAAGTCAGGGTTATGTTTTCACAAATTTAATGAACTTTCTTGCCAAGGTCTTGGTACATTTGCTGAGACCGTTGGTCTTGGTACATTTGCTGGGACCGTTGGTCTTGTTACAATTTTTCAGAATTAAACACTAAATGTCATTATCAAAGCACTCTTTGGCAGCACGCAAGTTCTGTCTCAGTGAAGAAAACAGCGATAGCCTACTTTTCTTCAGAGGAAGTGTGGACGAGTGTTATTTCAGCCGTCTAAAATGCGGTGTAAATACAAGAATTCTGCGCCAAAAATTGGTAATAATATCGGCATTCTTGCCACAATAAGCTGTCATGTATCAAAGGGGGAAAAAGCACGACCACAAAACATATTTTTACGTTAAAACAAATCAATAACTGAACGTGGTATTCAAAATTATCAACTTATATTCGGTTATTATTAACTTATATTCAGCACGCTTTCACATTTTCCGCGGAGATTTTACGTTATCTTTCATTGATCCTTGCCCACAGAGGCTACCCTAAAATGTACTAAATTTGCTAATTTTATTGTACAATAGATGTATGAGCAAAACAACAAGTTGTTGGTGCTCACGTTATCATGTGAGATCTGAAATTCTTACACGTGCCCTTTCTCAATTAGTGTCAGGAATTTTACAGTCCGTTTTAAGTACTCAATAGTCTGGTATAGATCGCAAGGTGCCTAACGTAGTTTGTCACGGGATCAAAGTAGATTCAAAGGAGTCTGATAGGGTCCAATGTAGGTGAGAGTAGTTAACTACGGGCCCAAAGGGTAACTAATAACTTCAAAATACCTGTTCAGCAGTGATACACTTGGTCTCGTTTGCGGCATTTACACCGCATGAAAAGTTTCCATGACCACACCTTGGTAATGGTGTCGGATTGGCACAACCAGCTTCATCGGAACCATCGACGCAATCATTATTTCCATCACATTTCATGGACATTTTAATGCACTTGCCATTGTTACATGTGAAATGATTTGGACCACAAGTACCGTTCTTACAGTTTTCCTCGTCACTCCCATCTCCACAGTCGTCTTCCTGGTCACATTTCCATACTGATCGAATACAAATACCATTGTCGCACCTGGAAAGATTACAAGAAAACATCAAGTTTCCACTACAATAGACAAAATGGAAAGAAAGTGCTTCTTTATCAGAAAAAAAATAAAGCAGGCAAATACATTAACTTGTTTTATTTGGCTACCAAATGGTCTTTGGCTACCATCATCATGGTACGTAAAATAAAAGTGTAGAAACCTCATCGTTGATATCATCATCATTACCATCATTACCACCAAAGATCTTCTTCAAAAGCGTGCTAAACAATCGGGATGTAGCTTTGATTTCATGAATGTGTGGGTTGATGCATGCAAGAACAGGGGGGGGGGGGTTTACATAAAAACAAAAGTCAATGAACTAGCTAATCATCATGTCCAGGAACTTTTTCTACTTGCCTTTTCGAGTTGTCTCACGATAAGCGTGATTTCAAGTATATCATGTGATACGAACATTAAGGGGAAAAATCCGGGGCATTAATAACTTATCCATATAAATACCTCTGGCGTATGTCATATTTAATGCTTCCTCTCAACTATTTGGGTCAAAAACAAGTGTAAACTAGTAACAACTTGGTAAAAAAAAGCTACACTGAAAAAACTATAAAACTATTTTTTATCAATATAATTTCACACCCCACCTACCTGAACTCGTGTGCTGCACATTTACGAGCAGGACAGCCTTCTCGGGGATGTTCATCGGAACCATCACCACAATCATTATCCCCGTCACATTTATAGCTCATTGGTATACAACGACTAGAATTCTTGCAAGTAAAATCTGTTGGGTGACAAGTTCTTTTTTCGCATTTGTGAAGTGCTGTGTCTTCATCGGTACCATCAATACAGTCATGGTCACCATCACAAATAAAGCGCTTGGAGACGCAGCTCCCTTTGTGGAAAAAAACAAAGAGGGATTATCAAATGTCAAGAACAAAACACCCTAAAAGGGAGTATATAACAGATTTTCTACTTTGCATATTAATGGGGAATAACTATGAACAAGTAGGTACATACAATTGAAAAGCGAATAATCGAGTGAAAACAGGACTATCCTAAAAAGCTTTTGCCAACTCATTGTTAACAACCGCGACCAGATAAGCGGCTGGGCGACTTCGCGAATATCGTTACACACACAAAAAAATACACAAACACTAGCTAAAAAAAATTGGGTAATAAAAAATAAGGATTAACATTAATCTATGTTTCTTACCGTTGTCGCATTTAAACTGTGACGCAAGGCATGTTCTGTTGACACTTCCGCAGCTTGGTGGTTCGTCACTGTTATCTCCACAATCATTATCTTTATCGCAGTGCCAGCGACTTGGTATACATCGCCCATTGGCACAAGCAAATTTGCCATGAGGACAAGTTATATTTTTGCAAATTTCCGGCCGTTCGTCTGAGTTATCACTGCAATCGTCTTCGCCATCACACACCCAGTTTTCTCGAATACATGTAGATGTATTCATGCATTTAAACTAAAGAAAGAACAGACAATCAAATTTTGTTATATCTAAAACTGGCTGTGTTCTGAAAAGCGGCTGAGATAGGGTGGGGAGGGGTGAGGTGAGGTGAGGTGAGGTTATATCTACGAATAATTCAAAAAACGCGCTGTGCTGTATACCTTGCACACAAATAGTATTCAGGTCCACTTTTTCGCCAGCCTTCATCCAACTTCTGCTGGGTCGGCCGCTCGACACCACCTCTTCCGGCTTGCTCTATCCTACTACTTGCCTTGTTGCATTCCTACCTCCTGGATGTCCTGCTTGACCACATCTCGCAATCTGAGCCGCTGTCTTCTTTTACTTCTCCTACCAGTTACTCGTTTGAGTCATACTCCCTTCAGTATCTCCTCTGGGCCTTCTCTTATCACATGATCATGCCATCTTAGTCATGCTTCTCTTGCTCCGTCAGTTATCTTTGTTACCTTCATAAATCTTCTTATATGTTATTTGTTCTGTGCTCGTGCATGGAAATTCCACCCAACCACCGTAACATCATATCTCTACACTTTCCAATAACCTTTTATCTTCTCTCTTCTGGGGGTGCACCATTAGAGCATACAAAAGCGCTGGTTGGATTAAGCTTCTCAATATTTTGGTCTTGAGCTTCATTGTCATTCTTTTGTCACATACTATTCCGCTCACTTCCCTCCACTTTGATCATGGTCGAATTACCCTCGTTTTCACTTCTTCGTGACAAACTTTCTCCTTCGATTGTTGACCCCAGGTACCAGAACTTCTCAACTTCCTTGACATTTTACCATTTGTATCCCTAAAGTCTACTTGCTCTTGGGCATCTTTGCATGATACCACTACCTCCGTTTTCTTGCATTGAAGCCTCAGTCCTTTCCCTTCTAACGTCCTTTGCCATATCAGAAGTTGTTCCTGCAGTTTATCTTTGGTCTTCGCCGTGACTGTTAGATTATCTCCCTACAGGAGTTCATGAGGCAGTTCTTTCTTCCTTCTGGTATGATTGTGCCCAGCACTACGATAAAGAAGAAGGGGCTAAGGGCTGATCATGGTGTAAACCTACCCGGATATTCAATGGAATACGATTCTCCGACCCAACATTGTACTTTGGTGTAGCAATTCTGGCGGAGCCTTGCTATGACCTTTACCAGCTTCTCCATTATGCACCTCTTTCTGAAACACCAGAACACCAGGTATCTTGCCACTCTGTCATGAGCCTTCTCCAGGTCAACGAAGACCATGCAAAGGGTCTCATTTCCCTCTAGCCTCTTACTCCAGGTTTTCCCAATGATGAAAATAGGGTCTGCTGAGCTTTTACCTGCCAAGAAGCCAAACTGCATTGCATCAACTGAAATCTTATTTCTCAACCGCCGGTCAATGATCCTTTCGTGGATCGTACCGTGTTCTAACAACTTTACTCTTCTGTAATACTCACATTCTGCAGCACTACCCTATTTCTTGTAAATTAGAACCAGAGTACTAGTCTCACAATCCTTCGGTATTTCCTCTGGATCCCAGCCCTGATTGAAGATTTTCAGTAGCCAATCTATCCTCTCTTACCCCGATGCAACAACGGCTTTAGGTTGTAGCTCTGTAGGGCCTGCAACCTTTCCCAATTTCATTTCTTTCAGAGCAGCAAATACCCCATTATTTTGTATGTTTATCTCTGGTTCCTCTGCT
Organism: Morbakka virulenta; assembly: GCA_003991215.1. Classification (NCBI taxonomy): domain Eukaryota; kingdom Metazoa; phylum Cnidaria; class Cubozoa; order Carybdeida; family Carukiidae; genus Morbakka; species Morbakka virulenta. Next base: position 1,755,625 of record RDPX01000003.1, read on the forward strand.
TTATCAGCGTCTGGAAGCTCCTCTGTCATTTTCAGTGTTCAATAGTTCTTTACAGTATTCTTTCCATCCATCACACATTTCCTGGTCTTTTCTCAGACGTGCATTTATTGCATTTTTAAGCACTATCGTGTACCCAGTATCCTTTTTGGCACGGTCTCTTGCCCTGACCATTTTGTAGATCCTCTTCCCTTCCTTTGTTTGTAATTCCTGATATCACTGCTCACACGCTGATATCACTGCTCACACCCTCTTTATTTATGCACGTTGAAACTACACAACCGGACTAATTTTAACGTCATACTCAGGACGGCTCTATTTGAACAGTACTGTCAGGCAAATATAGCAACACGAACCCAAATCATTTTTGTTCGAATGCCTTTATCCCTGGCACTTGTCAGGATCAAGATGCCAGAATACTAAAATACAAATCAGGGGGCATAGCATAGCATCAGTGAAAAAAAACAATGGGGGGTCGAGGAGAGCCCCCCAAAATATGTGAATTGTTCTCAGGACGAATTGGAAACTACAGACGAAATTATGTTGTCTGCAAAGCGGAGGCTATGAAAAATGGATAAGAGTAACTTCTTTAGCTACCAGCTGATGGGAAAACCTGACTCGACCAATTATTCCTGTCTATTTAAGTCCAAAACTTGTACGGGTTTGCGGTTTAACAAAAAATGCTGCGCTGTCGTCGTACTACAGATTACAAGTTAGAGCATTACTTTGCACTGCCCTTTAGAGTGAACATGATTACCTGACCACTTTTTCGGTAAAGACACATGGTAAAGGCATAGAGTATTCAATTTTATGCTTTTTTAATCTTACGTAAGTATGTCCTTAGAACCTGGGAACACAATGGCACTTAAATTTGTAAACAGCCATGTTTCACTTGGTGATTAGGCAATCTTTTGCTTAGTAAAAATCAATTTTAAGAATATTACCACGACAGCATAACTTACAAAAACCTGACATATCTAGGCTGTTTAAGGTTTACAGGGCACTTTTGCAGGCCCTATCGTAAAAGATTTTTAAAATTATATATCGAATCAGCCTATTTAGTGCATCATTAGCGTTACCATCAAAATTTGCTTAACTTTGCCCATTATTCTTGATGATCTGTCTGGGGTTAGGAGGTAATACACAATGGCAGCGCAGCTGACCAACGTTTTTTAGGCATATTTAAAACTCTGTGGAACTGTATTAAAAAATTAAGGAAAAACACATATTCAATATGCTGTCCTTTTGTTACCATTAGACTTAACCCTAAACAGATGAACCTCGANTTCAGAAACATGGTTAGTCATTTAATTTTTAACTTACAAAAACCTGACATATCTAGGCTGTTTAAGGTTTACAGGGCACTTTTGCAGGCCCTATCGTAAAAGATTTTTAAAATTATATATCGAATCAGCCTATTTAGTGCATCATTAGGGTTACCATCAAAATTTGCTTAACTTTGCCCATTATTCTTGATGATCTGTCTGGGGTTAGGAGGTAATACACAATGGCAGCGCAGCTGACCAACGTTTTTTAGGCATATTTAAAACTCTGTGGAACTGTATTAAAAAATTAAGGAAAAACACATATTCAATATGCTGTTCTTTTGTTACCATTAGACTTAACCCTAAACAGATGAACCTCGATTATCCGAACACCGATTATCCGAAGATCTTCGGGTCCCGCTAATTATATACGCAAATGTGGGGTCTAACGTTAATACATGTACATCTATATCGAGTAAGGTGTCGTTTGTTTACATAAGTTATCCTAATAATGAGTCATCCAAACAAATTGCTTCCCGCCTCTCTTGTTCGCATACTCGAGTTTCAACTGTATCAGGATTTTGAATGTTTAAATGTCATCTCCGACCACCCAGTTTTAAATCATAGCGTTTAGTATTAATTAAAGATCTTACGAAATATCATCGACTGCCGATCTACAATGGATATCGAAACTTAACAAATGTGAAGCCACAGTCACATATTTTTGTCCTGCAAATAAAAATACAGTAAAACCTCGTTCAGCAAAGTCATTTGTAAGAAAGCATCGTTAATAACATAGCAATCCTCACGTCCTGGCTTCCTTTAGTAAATTCAATTACAAAAATATGTCATATAAGAAAACAAAGCAAAGAAAATATGTCATGTTTTTTTATGGACGAATTTAGTATTCAAGGGTTTAAAGAAAATTATATTGCTGGTCCCTAGAGCTGTCTTATAACCAGAGCTTACTGTATTATCATCAGGCTCTGTATACTTACAGCAGACGGTCTGCAAGTTGTAACTGGGCATCCCTTTTCATCTGAAAAATCCCTACAATCGTTATCACCATCACAAAGAAAGCGTTTTTGAATACATCTTCCGTTGTCACATTTAAACTTAGATGGCGAGCAAGTTGGGTGACTGCAATCTTGTTCATCACTTTGATCGTCACAGTCAGCCTCGTGATCACATAACCATTGTTTCGGAATACAACGGCCTGTAGATTTGCATGCAGTTCGATGAACTGGGCACTTGTGGCGACCTAAGGTAATAAAATAAAAAAGGTACAAAGGCATTAAATTTATTACTCGCAGATCATATCTGGTGACATAGCAGCCGACATTTATTTGTTGAATGTGTACGGGTAAATCTTTGATTTTATGTACAATCTTCTTCATCTTACGCTCTTACGTCTAACCAGACGAATGGCCCCCAATACCCGACTGGCCATTATATACCTCTTAAAGTCTACCACTTATCCTTGTATACTGTTGTCAAATCTTGACAGGGGCTCCTTATCTCATCTTGATGTTCTTGATAGAGTTAAGTTTTTCAACTTTTTTTTGTGGTTACTTCGCTTAAACCAAGCTCACCCGTTAAATTATTAGACATGTTCAGGTACAGACCAAAAACAAGAATCTTTTCTTATTTTTTCATACTATTACTGTAGCATACTATTTACTTATTTTCGTTTACAGATAAGGTAAAGCGCAATAGTTATTTTAGGTGAATTTTTTGGTCAGGTAACAGTTCAAGAGGATGATGTAACCACCTTACTTGAAGGGTCTTTATGGATAGTTGTTTTGAGACTTAATATGAGTGAAGGGAACCAAATACTCTTTTGCATCGACAAGTTCAGTGTTTTCCTGGCAGAGATATTTAACGTTGCTAAAGAAAATTATAAGACAGTTAGGGTAAAACCAAAGGTATTATATAATAATAAGGGTGTAGCCAACATACCTAAGTAATGGTATTTGAATTCATGCAAAAGCAGGCAGTAAAATGGGACTTTTTAATGATGAGGAACTGTGGAAGGTATAGAACTTTTAAGTATATGAAACTGTGAAAAAAATGGGGGAAAATGAAGGCGAGAGATGGGTTATGGCAAAACTTGACCTTTGACTTAAACCATTCAAATCACATGATGGGGAAAATCACTCAGAACCCGTAGCGTTACAGTTTTAGGAGATGAAGTCATACGAGATGCAACAAACAGAGCTTGTACCAGCAAGGAAAGTTCATTCGAGCATGATAATACCTATAGAAAGCTTGAAGAGTAGCACCAAGATCTGGATTTATCAAGTTACAGTCACATCTCTGAATCCTGCAGGGAAACAAAAGCTTATGGAAACAACAGCTCCTTTGTTTACAACTTTTTACATGACTCAGAACCATGTCAGTTGTTAAAATTCCAATACCGTTTGTGCTTTTAATGTGGATGATACGTCGTTGCATTTTAGTAAATTTAATTTAAATTACGTAAAGTGCGTCCATCCGCTTTTATCTATAGATTATGTTCCTTGTTCGGTTTAGATTTCTCACCAAAGCTCCTTGCATTTTAACCTATGTCCCTGAAACAAGTAGTGGTAGAATGATTGATCAAAAGCTTACCATTCTTAACGGACCCAGTTCGACCCTGGCTACGGCTTGCAAATTTGCAAATTTGTTTCAACCTCATCAATGTAAAACTATTGCTTTTAATCGTGTTTTAGTGACCGAATGAAAAGAGATAAATTCAATTAAAAAAATAAAAACTTAAGGATAAAAAAATTATGATTGGCTCATTAACTAGCAATTGTCTTCCATCTAGTAATTAGCGACTGGTTAGAAAAACCTTTTAAGCAATATATCGCCTTAAATATTTTCTACAAACCCTAGTGTTGTCATACCCAGATTTCACTTGTACCCACTCCTTCCTCCCCCCCATCCCCCCCCGCGCCTCTTTGAAATTACGAAGACAATAAAGCCGTTATCACTTACTGCAAACTAATAAATTCTCATCAGAAGCATCCCGGCAATCTTTATCTCCATCGCACACATACGATTTATGTTTGCATGCTCCATCATCACAAGTAAATTGTGTATCCTTGCAATTACTCGTAGCTGGTACACAGCGATAACCATCAACTAATTTGAGTTTAGCTGGGCACATGCATTTCTTTTCGTTTTTGACCACTCTGCAAATATGACTGCAACCACCGTTATCATAGCAGGGAGTTTTTGTGCCTGAAATAAACGGAAGCAGCATTTCATCATGTTAGTGTAAGACATTTATTAATATCTAGGATGTTTATTACATATCAATGCCAGCCTAACTAACTCTGTAGCGCTATGTTGTACTAAATACACAAAAGTCGACGTGCAGGTAAGGATTACTATCTTATTCTTTGCATCAGTGAGAAAATAAAAATCGGCAATGGAATCAATACCAACCTTGGATTTCAATAATTGTAAGCCCAAAAAATGACCGGTTTAAGCTCAATTTACCTACCCTTTTTGGACGTAGGATTTTTTTTTTCAAAGTCTTTGAAATAAGAAATACAGCTCTCTACCTGATCTCCTGCCTTTAGTTAATTTGCAAACAATTTAAAGAAATACGTTCAGTGTAGAGCTTTACACGTTCATTCACTACAATGATAGTTTAAATGGCATTAACAAGGCACTATAGACTTGAACTTAATGGGGGTTCATGGAGCGATTTTGTATTATACGTTTTTGATTCCAATGCATATGTAATCTGTATACCCATCCACATATCAAAGCAAGCATCCAACACGGTGTGGCATCATAAAAAATACTGTGTTATCCTATGAATTAACGTTGGTTGCTGAATTTGGTGAGTTTTCCACGAGATCGTCTGACCACCTTTGCCTAAAAATTAGATATTTCGCATTAAGTCAACTTAATGAAAAATACGATTTCTATATTCCAAATCAGGCACTTCTGCTTAAATTCATACGCATGGCTTCCTGAAATATGGGTGGGCCTACATTGTCTGATCCATTTTCCAATGATCAATACAACATTTATTATAAATAAATAGGTCTGGCATTAACTATTCAGCTCGCAACAAACAATGGGCCATCTAACTTTTACCCCAGGTCATACATAATAGTAAAGCACTGCACATCAACGATTTTCCCAGTGAAAGTGGGCTGGTTCACACAAGGCTCCGACTTCACTAATAAAAGCAATGAAGGTACCTCTGTAAGTACGAAAAGAACAAGACGGAAGCCCGCAGATGAAGAAAAGACAACAGTGGGAAAATAATTTAAATCAGACATTGGTGGTGGTAAGGCAAAAGCCGGCAGAGTAACCATCAAAACATTGCTTGGTAGTGACAAGAATAAACTCGATAATGCAATAATAAAAACACCCGCCATCCAATTTCTTCTTCAGCAACTATTGCATCAAAACAATTACTTCCTAAACGGACATAAACATACAACCTTCAACAGTTCCTACTTACAGTTCTGCCTTCCGACTGCAAACACTTTGATATCCATTGGCTGAGCATCAAGACCTGACATCATACTAATAGGATTCCCACCATTATACTTTTCCGCTCTCATAACAGATCTTGCCACCCAATCCGTCCAGTAGATATAGTCTCCGTATAAACTCACACCAAATACGTGTGGAGCATTCGAAAAAATAACACGTCTTCCACTTCCATCCAAATTTGACATTTCAATTCTAAAATTAGGAGGAAATATAATGAAATATGAAATTACAAATACCAGCCTTATTTGGAGTCTTTTAAGGTATTTCATTTATAAAATGTTTATTAAACTCAATATTTAAAAAAACCTTGAATATTCTGTAGACTTAGACTTGACATACATGAATAAAAAAGATCCATAAAAAATTGGTAAATCTGACCTTAACCTGCACGAAACCATTGGGCTCAGGAAATGTAAATGACGCGAATTCATGCTTTACCGTTTAAAGATTAAAAGTATTTAAGGTCAATTAACCCGGTCATTATCACAGGTAAGTAGTAGAATTTACCTTCTTGTGCAAAAAAATATTTGTGGTCGAGACTTAAAAGGTGCTGGACTTAAAATCCGAAACCTTGTGTAGGAGTGCGCTCGAAATTCACTGTGGCAAGGGGTTTTTTGCTTGGCGTGTAGTTAGTTTTTTTAAGTGGTCCATTTTTACGAACGCAAGTGAAGAAAAGCCAAGAACCTTTGACTAATATATGAAGTGATTCGTTGCAAGTTGCTAGAACTTTAGCGTCGCATGTTTGTTCAACACAGCCCCTCTAGATTGATTAAAATGTATTTTTTACAAAAATAATGTTTATGCAAATCATAAAAAATGCTTAATGGCTATCAAAAACCATAGTTCTTTTGATAAGTTTATGACGACTAATTTTGTTCCGATAAACCATAAGTTTCGCGGGAGATAAGGATATACTGTTTGCCTCTGAATGTGTATACTCTGTAAGAGCATTGTGCTCCTTAAATGATAACCCAATATTACAAACAGAACTGTAAATTAAGATATACCTGTCTACACGAGCATCCGCCCAGTATAATTTATTTTCTTCGTAGTCAATAGTTAAGCCATTTGGCCATCCCAGTCCAGTGTCGATGACTATTTCCGGTCGGACACCTTCCATCGTAGCCCTCTTGATGTAGGGCAGGCGGCCCCAGTCTGTCCAGTACATCAGCCTAAAACAAAACAAAAATAAGGTCTCTGTTACAGTATCTTTGTTACAGCTTTCTCCCACAAATAGAACGTAACACATTACCTGGACGAGGTAAAGTGAAAAACAATAGATAGAGACAAATTAAGGGGGAGGGGGGTTGGGTAAGTAGAACAAGTTGAAGAAATTCGAAACAAAATTGACTGTTCCAGCAAGAATTTGAGGTAAAAGTCTCAACCCAATCAATGCATAGCAATTTTTGTAAGATACTGACGAGTTCAATTAACGTTAGAAAAAAGCAGTTCCTTTGCAAAAACAGGGTCTTTTTAAATAAAATGTCCCAAATGGCATAAAAAATTAGAACAAGGAAATAAATTAAATAAGTTGAGCAATAGTGTACCATTCGTGACAAAGTAGCCAGTTGTGATTAAACCCACCATGATCCGTCAACTAATCTATATTGCATATTTTCCTGTCAAAATGACTGTTATTTTGCACGCTGTAACTGAGGGTCGCCGCATTAGAGGTCTAACTTTGTTCACTCTTGCGTTTTTATCTTTTCCCGATTTCCGATTACCACTGTAATCATTAAATTGAAATGGTAAGAATTAACTTCTATTATATTACATTATTTATAAATATATTAATCCAACAGAATGATATAACAATATATTAATTAATATACTTCTAAGTTTATGGCTACAATGGCAATTAAAATATCGGAACGATAAAAGACAATATCAAACAAAATATAACTTCTCAAATTTCTTATTCTGGACAAATTTAATGCTCGCATAAACAATTGAAAGTCTAAACTTTTCTTTGTTAACAAAATGAAACTGAACTATTAACGTTTTACTAAAACTTTAAATGAATAATGAAAATGTTGGCAGCCATGTTTCTTCAGTCTTGCCAAGAAAGAATTTGCACTCTTGACTCATTGCAATCAATATTTTACACGTCAGTGTATAATTCTTTGCCAGATATACTACAAAAGTGTTGAAAATTATGTATCAAGCTAGTCATGATGTGGCAATGACTCACCCGTCGCATGGACTCAGTGCAATTGCCCTGGGTTCATCAAGGTCCTCTTTTATAAGGATCTCTTTTGTTCCGTTCGAAGATAATCTGCTGATGGTATTTTCTTGTGCATCAGTCCAGTAGAGGCTTCCGTACGTCCAATCAAATGCTATGCCATCCGGTGTTCTCAATCCTGAATTGGCAGAAATGAAAAGCATGGTAAATGACTTACAGTACAGCAAATACTATGCCCCGGTGAAAGCAACTACAAAAAGTAAGAGGCACAGTCTATTCTACATGTACTCTATCACCATGGCCTATAAAGAAACCAACACGAAAGCTCTATAAAACCAGATCGTACATCACGTGGACAAGTTCATGTTACCAACTTAAAACAGTTTAACGTTAGTCGGTACACCATCATAGTTAATCATGACCAAATTTGTAATAATTTGCACTTCACGTCTAAAAAAAACAAAATGCGAGCAAATAAAAGTCACACTAAGAGTACAACTGGCGAACAACAAGTAACACACATGATTTTGGCCGGCCTCTAACAAAAGTCTTTTCGCAGCTGAATTCTTATTAAATTAGATACTTTTATCAAGACCAAACATGGATGAGGTTTAACTGACCCAAGTTAAGATCTGCAAGATGCAGAAAATAACAGAAAAGCCTATGTGTGGACCTGGAGCTTATTAAAATTATTGGCTTAAAAAAGGGGCCTGTTACAAGAAGAGCCTTATGTGAGACACGAGCTGAACAACTACTGCATGTAGTCTTAGGCTATGGGTACATTCCAAACAATTCTCTTTTACAATAACTTGTGTTACGACGAATTGACTGAAATGATAATATCAGCATGATATCTAATACAATATTCGATCAGATATCTATCCATAACTACTTTTCCTCAGCACACTCATCATATTCAAGCTAATTTTTCCCCTTTTACTCCTCATTCACCCATTCATTTCAAACTGGTCGTCTTGGTCGTATTGACGAGGAAGGCCTTTTACTAGCAGGAATGACCCACTGCAAATAAAAAGACATTGGGAGCTTATGCTACCCAAGGAGCATCTTTAAATTTCAAAATACGGGTTTTCTGGAGTAAAGCCTCTTTGATTTGGGCAACGAAACAGGCGTTTTTATACTTTCAAGCTTTTATGTTAATTTTTTATGCATGATATGAAGCACAGATAACATTTAATGGGGAGCGGATTCACCAGCCAAAACATAAACTACGGGGCACTATTAGTAACAACTCTTTGACAGGAATTATATTAAATAATAACTGCACTTACCTTTTGCAAGTATTTTTTGACCAGTTCCGTTAACAAAGATGCTTCCGATTTGATTCGTGAAAATATCGGAATAAAAAATTCGACTAGTTTTGTAGTCGAAATCAACACCAATTGCGTTATTCAATGCCTTAATTGGAGGATGAGGTGCACCACGAAGGCGTGGATCTAAGTGAAGGGTAATAATCTCGTTACGTTTTGCAAAGAAAATGAAATCACCGGTTAGAGAACATTCCATTCCGTTGGGAGCTAATTTTCCAGTAGTACAGGCACATCTAAAAAGGGGGAAAGACGAAAACGTTAACAAAAAAACAAAACAAGAAAAAAAGTTAAAATTTAGGTTGTCCAGAAATGTATTCTGACCAGCATCCCTGCTCTTCATGGGCTTATGAGCTACCAACATACTCTATGTGCACCGCGTTCTTAAAGAAATAGTATGACAAACTCAGTCTTTCACAAGGCAATGCTACTTTTTCTTGCACTCTTCAGCACCTCCTCCGAACCTAAACAAAAATGACTGAATGTTCTTTAGAAAAAAGGCTTCTCATTGATACCATAACACCACATCCCAACGAATAAAACTGATAGAAGAATCATACACCTAAATTAAGACGCTGATTTTGGGAATGAACGTAGAGAAACAAGTGGAAAATACAAGGTGCACTGAGCTTGATCCGAAACTGCGCGTCTGGTTTGCATGGTGCTTGCCAATGTTAATGGCGGATTCTAATACACCCCAGACTCCAATAAAACAAAAACTCCAACATAAAAGCGCTCTTAATAATATGCTTTTAAAATGATATGGTGAGAAGCTTCAACCTTTTATCCAAACCATCTCTCGTAAATCACAGAAACAAAAACAAAAACAAAAACCTTGAGCTATGAGCACATACATTGCTCACAAAACTATCTGAACAACCCCTCTAATGTATTAAATTATAACTCAATAGAATAATTATAAATGTACAATGTTTACACTAAACCTCACTAAATCAAAATTGCTGTGCCTTTTAACTCCCAATGTTATTGTATTCTCTGAAGACTAATTCTATCTTCGCATCGCCACCAACCAGCGACTTTGGTTTTCCAATAAAAATAGTTGCCTTAATCTCAGAGCAAAAAAAATAGTGGGAGGCGAGAAAAGCACGAATCAAGAATTACATCGAACGTGCACTTAAGTTTTTCAAAAATAACTTAAATTTTTGGCAAGTGGTTTCAAAACGGTAAAGAGGGAAGTGCAAAGTCAACATTTTCTGCTATAAGCTAGGAAGGTGCCGTTACCGACAAAAAATATTTTAAAAAAACACAACACTTTGGGAAAACAAATATAATTACCTATGTTTCACTCCTGAAATTGCTAAACAAAGCTGTTCACAGTTTCCGTTATTCACACCGCAGGTATTATTGCCTATGGATTTAAAAGGACACAAACAACTCTAAATGGATACTGGTTTTAAGCTGACGAAATGTAAAAAACAAACGTAAAAAATTGTAAATAACAGCCAAGGACGGCTCTTCGAATATATGATGACGAAGCCGACAATGATAACATCGATGATGATGATGATGATGATGATGATGATGATGATGATGATGATGATGATGACGATGATAATGACAACAGTGATAAGATGATGACGGGATGAAGGCAATGGTGGTCACATAAATGATAATGATAAGACATGATAAGTACGACTAACATTGCGATGAGAATTAAATGTAGTAGGTTGTTAGTGGTCTACACTTTTTACAAGGGGCTTTTCACTCACGTATTCAATACTAGCAACACTGCCATTACCATTCGTTCTTTCTTTAATTTCCTGTTGGATTTGAGACAGATATAGAACTTGATTTTAGTAGAAAAACTATGAGACAAATATAGGCCTTGATTTTAGTAGAAAAACTAACTACATAAAATACACAAGTGTGTGAAATTTTAAACAAACCTTGATTTACAGAACATTAACTTTTCCACGAGTACCGTCTGCCATCAGGCTCTTTTTCTATGTTCTAACAAACAATTGTTGATTGTCAAATTTATCATGTGAAAAAATCAACTTTGGGGTTCGTACAAAGATATTTCTCAAGCGAGATAAACACTGGTCACATCCTATAGATTTTGATGGAAATCAATTAAGACCCTTGTAAGCGTATCATCGTTTGCAGTACGGGGTTGTGTTATTCTCTACATGTACCAATGTATTAAGAGTACTGAGTTGTATAAACAACATTCAGAAATGAAATATTCAAAAGTTCAGGTTTATATTATTATGATCATTATCGGGTGGCTAACAAATGATCGACCAAAAACTACTAAAGTGAAAACTATTGTCAGTTTTCGATATTGGAAAATAAGTGGGTGGGTTGGTAGTGGCGCTTTATTGCTGCTAATTTCAATTATGTTCCACAACAACGACGACAATTTAAGTCTTACCAGTTTGCCTTGCCTGATCAAATACATGAATATCTCTTAAGTTACTGATACTTTTCCTCATTATTATAGTTTTGTTGGGATCGTCTTTTCTAGCTCTTGTTATTGTATGCTGATTCCAATCTGTCCAATACAGATAATTTTGAAATACACTGATGGCATATGGATGGCTCAATTTGAAATTCCCTTCAACCCGTTTTATGTTGTCTGCAATAAAGAAAAAATAGTTCAAACGGCATAAATTACATAAATCTTGTACGCAAAAAATTATGTAAAGTTGCTGATTTAAATAAAAAAAGTCCAATGACCAGGTGAAGCAAAGCAAGTATTAACAAATTCAAAGTAATAAACTGAGGGGAAACGCTCTAAAGACTCTGCTCTGTACAACACCTCATCAACTATAACAACAATTCCATCTTTGTTAGATAAGTAAATGATTGAATAGTACGGGGGAAGATGTTAGCATACATTTCTAACATTTCTCAAGGTATGAGGCCGTACAAATGTGTGTATTTATATGTACGTATATATATATATATATATATATATATATANTAAATCTTGTACGCAAAAAATTATGTAAAGTTGCTGATTTAAATAAAAAAAGTCCAATGACCAGGTGAAGCAAACCAAGTATTAACAAATTCAAAGTAATAAACTGAGGGGAAACGCTCTAAAGACTCTGCTCTGTACAACACCTCATCAACTATAACAACAACTCCATCTTTGTAAGATAAGTAAATGATTGAATAGTACGGAGGAAGATGTTAGCATACATTTCTAACATTTCTCAAGGTATGAGGCCGTACAAATGTGTGTATTTATATGTACGTATATATATATAAAAAGAGGATAAAGTTGAGCAAATTCTGTTGAGTAATGGTTACCCTAACGATGTATTAGTCAGTTATAAGGTACAAATTAAATAACTTCCTTAATACTGTTAAACATGCCAACTGGGCCCCCAAAAGTCCCCTATACAGCTCCAACAACCCAGGAGAGGCCAGGTTACATAACTGTTAAAAAAATAAACTGGTACTATTTATTAAGGAATAACGTGCCAGCTGCCTGGTCTTCATGTTATCTATTCAACAGATACAAATACACAAATCTATTTATTTATTCATTTGTTTATTTGGGGGGGGGGGTTATTATATATTTTATTTTGTATGCACAGAATTTGCCAATGGCATCTGATTAGTTAAATCTGTCTATGCCAAAGCAAAATGGGGGAATCCAGGAGCCTGACGTGTTCAAGGTGCGTCCTCTCCTGGGTTTGGGATAAGAATAATTAGAAGAAAATAAGAGCAAGGTTTGTGAAATATTACCTCCATTAATATCCATTACAAACATTTCATCGGCTTTTGCATCCACCCAGTAAAGGAGATCAGTATCAAAATCTATCGTGATGCCATTTGCCCAGCCAAGTACCGGTACATCGCTAGAATTAACAATTGTCACACGACCTGATCCATCCAAACTTGCGCGTTCAATTTTAGGGTGCTGGCTGCTCCAGTCTGTCCAAAACATGATGCCTTTGCTTGGATAAACCACAATGCTGCGTGGGCTATCTAGCCTTTCGTTTATGAGAACAAGTCTATTTGAGCCGTCAAAACGACTAACCTGAATTTCAAAAATTTCAACAAATATTTCAATATTTAAACAAATAAAAGACGATAAATATATATATATATATATATATATATATATATATATATATATATAGAGAGAGAGAGAGAGAGAGAGAGAGAGAGAGAGAGAGAGAGAGTGAGTTATATAGATGTATACAGAGATGTGATGGGTTCATCTACATGGAAAACAACATGCGCGACCTACTTAAATTAACAGGTGGCGACAATACCTAAAAATCGTATAAACAGGATGGAAACGGCAATGGCAATGTCTGTTTCCATCTTGTTTCAGTTTCAAATGTCAGTTTCAAATGCGCTACGTAGACTTTTTCATGATGTCAAACGCAGTGAGACCTCCCACAAATTTTTCTCACTCATTGACAAGTGATTAAAGGCATTCTGAATGAATAGCATATACAAACCTGGATATTGTACCATACAGAATACTAGTAATGTGAATGCTCCCAAATCTCGAATGTCGGTACACCTTAATATATAATTATATACAAGTTATATGCATGCTGATGTAGATGAAGATGTAGATGTAGATAAAACCAAATGGACAGATTTATGCATGTACACTACCAGTTATACATACACATATATAACATGAGTAACAATTTAGTTATGCTATAAAAGGACTGTTTTTTGTCAACAAATATAGAGGCAGCACATATACGTAGATGAAGAGAGAAAAGAGCACATTCTATGAAACTGTCTTCTTAGTTTAAGCGAGCATCAGCTACTATAAAATATTATAGTACATATTTATAATCTATTCAGGCCTGATTCCTTATAGTATGATTGTAATTGCTATTAAAATAATGTCAGTTGCACAACATGTCACTATTTTTTCCTGATATATATAGAAATGTTGCCGTGTGCTCGTCCTTTTTTTAAAAGAAACAACAGAACACGTTAAACCGGCCACTGTGAACTGCGGATGATTGGCTATGAAATGTAATGTGTGCAATAATCAGAGTAATTAGATCTTCGGTGGTGTACATCAGACTGTAGAAAACTTTTAAAACGTTATGAGTAAACAGGCAATCAGTAAAAAAACTGAAACAACCCAGCAATTTCTAAATGTTTCGACATTCAATTTTTTCAATGAATTTTATGCGTCAAGAAAACTCAAAGTGACCAGTGCAGTAAGATTGTTAACGTATTACAACTAAGCAATTTCCTGTGATCTTCTTATATCTCACCTCAATTAGATTCGTTCCAGCATCAGTCCAGTATAAATTCTTTGCCACCCAATCAACTGCAATGCCTTGCGGTCTGTCCAAACCAGTATCAACGATAGCTTTAAAACCACTGCCATCTGTCTTTACCCGATAAATCTTATCATCAGTATCATCAACAATAAACAGTTCTGACGTTTTATAGTGGTAATCGACTGCGTAGGAAGAATGTAGTCCAAGGATTGGCACTATAGACTCCGACTCATCCTTTGCATCCAGTGGTATCCCATGGATTTCTGAAGTAGAAAAAATGGAAATGGATAGATAATAGCTATCTTTGGGGTCTGTGGGCGAGAAAATGAATGGCATGCATTTTCAAAATAAACAAGTCAAAGCGGGAAGCATAGAAGTGCATGTTGAAGTGTATGTAGTAATAAAAATATCCAGAGAAGTCAAAAGAGTAAAGCCAGTGAGTGGGAATAGGCTTTTACCTTCGTTTTTCCAATAAACACCAACTGCAATACATGTACAGACATACACAAATATACAAACTATTTATTTCGCAATATACAATTTCAAAAATGTCATTCTCTCTATTTAAGGCTACACACTTATTAAGTCTTACAGAAAGTAAATATTGGAATTAGGTATACTACTTCTTAATTGTGTCTATATCCATTAATCTTCTATGAAAGTGAATTTATAACAGAAAATAAGTTTTATACCATTTATCTGCAGAAAACAACTGAAAATTAAAGGAGATCTTACCTTTTGTAGTTGAATAAAGAAGGAAGCTCTTCGTCCCTACACAGGTTCGGTTATCATGCCCCAATGTAAACCCTGTTGCACAACCACATTTTACACGGTTGTCTCCTATGTAGAAACAGAGATGGCTGCATCCACCATTATTCTTGCTACAGTTATTTGATCCTTTTAAAAAAGAAAAAAAAAATTTAATCAAATCATTTTTTTTAATTTAATACTATTTTTGCCTTTAAAAAAATCCCGATCCTCCAAAACCAATTCAAAATGTGAACTAGAACGGTGGGTTCCTATACCAAGTAAAATACCACTGGATACACGGTCATACCATTAGCCGCTACCCGATATTAGCGACTGTGGACGCTTATTCAAACTGAGTATTGGGTCTTGGTGGCAACGACAGTGTGAATAAGTGCGTGCCCAAGCAAGGGAGTGAGTGCCTAAAAGTGTCAGCGACACAATCGATCACTGAGTCTTGTGCGAGTAATGGAGCGCAATCCTGTGGAAGTTACTAAGTGCGAGGAGCCTAATTAAGTCCATGAGTAATGGAATTGCTTCACCATTTGTAAGTTGTTGATTGCCACATACACACATACACACACGGAAGTGTACTTATGTAACATGTGTGTGCTGAGTGAGCCTTGCAAATACACTTTCTTATAAATGAGATGCTTGACAAGATATAGTAAAAACATTTCTAAATGTGCAAATAGATATTCTCCATTCAAAAAATGCTAACAGATTTACGCACTGATGGTGCTAACTTTTTTTATTCAAAATGAAGTACTATTTATTAGTTCAACAATGTAAGGTGGACCCTCGAGTGGTACTCAAAATCAAGATGCTTGTGTATTAATGCCTGATTCTTGTGTTCCGGTCTAGCTTCTCGAACTCTACTGTGTGATCATTTTTATAGTATATATCACTTCCTACTATATTTATGTGCGTATTTCACGTCAAAAATTACAAACTTTTGACGTAAAAAAACAAACTCTGGTATTGATTACTGCCCTTTAGGTCCACTATAGTACATAAAAGTTAATAACTGCAGGGAGTCCTGTAACACTTGCAATGAATTGGGCTACTAGATTTATTGATATAGGAAGATCATTTTAACAAACGCTTGAACATGTCTGCATTAAGCCAAAACATAAGGGTTTTTCCAGGACTAAACTAAAAACAACATCGTTTCTACGATGTTGTGCATGTCACAGAATGTAAATACTGCCTGGACGCATGTAAGTGGTGGATAAGGGGTTAAAAGGATGTCACCTCTCACCACCCACAAGTACAGATAAGTTTTCAACTTTTTTCTATATAATACTACTATATATATATGCAGTTAGTTTAGTTTAGTTCAAATTGAATACATTTTTCAAATTTAATTTACTTTGATTTAGTTTAGTTTAGTTACAAACCAATGTAGACATAAATTAGGAAATTACACATAATGATAGCGTTTCTGAAAAACAGGTATCACGCTTCGAACGCTAAGCATACAAACGTCTTTAAAACAATTTTTCACTCCCATTCCCCTAAAAATACCACCAGATAAATGTTTTTGTCCTAAGTTCATTAAATATACAAATAATAAGCAATCTAAATTCAGTATAAATGTTACATACGCTAACCGAAAAAGTACCTTTTTCTCTTTCTCCGTCGTACACTTGGATCCCCATCAAACTAATTAACTGCGTTCTCATCTTGACAATGTTGGTTCCATTTTTGTTAACCCTGGAAATTGACCTATCACCCCAATCAGTCCAGTATATGTAATCCCCGTGCACTGCAATAGCAAAAGGATGCAACAAATGTGGTTTACCAAGAATGAGTTTTCTATCCACGCCATCAATTCCTATACTTTCAATTGTGTCCCATCTTGCATCGCACCAGTACAAGAGCTCACTTTCGTAGTCTATCGACAGACCATTTGGATAACCAAGATTCTTCTTAACTAGGATTTTACGATCTTCCCCGTTAAGCAAAGATACCTCAATTTTTGCTTTCCTTCCCCAGTCTGACCAAAAAAGCTTTCTGTGAAACGAAAGATGGCAGTAGTTACTAGACACCAGTATGTATCACACGAACACCAATAACTATCAATTAGCTTACATTTATGCAATGGATTTTTCATTGAAATCATTCTCTTGTAAAACAACAAACTTTTAATTGTCCTGCTGGTTCGCTTCGATAGCCACAAGGCCTAACACAAGGCGGAGTTGGGCAATAAACAAACACCCCACGCACGAAAATCTATTTTCTATCCTGTACCTGGAGGGAAAGTGTTCATTCAACGAAAAAAAGTGTTGGAAGAGGTCTTTTTTTCAAGCTATCACCACAAAAATCGGCATGTAGGTCACTTGTGGCAATGCGCATGCTTCCATTTACAATCATAGTCATGCAAAAGTTGAAAACTTGACTAACAACTCTAAAAAAATGTATTAAATACACCTGATAATACTAGTGCTAAGTAGGAAAATGTGCAAATATGACTTACCTGTTTTTTACTTTTAATGAGTTATAAAGTATTTAATATTTGTTTGTAATATGAAAATTGAAAATTGAGGCATCAGGGTCCCCAAGCCCCCAACGGTGAAGGGAGTGCAAGAAATATCTTTAGGAGCTGTATAGTTAGGAGCTCCCTTGGTAAGAAAGAGCAAGTTGCGAGTGAGCCTGCATGGCAACTACCCTCTTGCTAATATCAGATTAAGCCATTATTTTAACTAAACTATTAGCAGGAGGGTCGTCTATCCTCGTGTTAACCTGTTAAGTTACATACGAAGAAAAATGCTGAAAACATGACCTACAGTAAAAGTAACCAGGGTTTATTCTCTTGTGTGTGAAACATGACCATTTTACTGATTTACGAGATTAGAAAGCTAAGGTGACAATATCACTGAATTAATTCAGCTTGTGTCATTACCGAAACAGTATCTCTGGATAATCGCAAGCAACAATTAAAATTTTTAATGGACAATGTGATTATTGACTCCGCCAAAGTGGAGTGTGGAATATTCTGAAATGGCGCAGAAAATAAAATAAAGTATTCAACTCAAAATTATAAAAATTAAGTTATCACATTGTACAAGGCAAAAGATCTGTTGTCGAGCTCGTAATCGGCACTGCTGTTGTTTCTGTCGCAAGCAAGAAAGAATTGTACTGTCATTACTACTCCTGGTTGCCAGCTATTGTCTTCACCTATCTTGCACTGGCATATCTTTCTAGCCGATTTTGCATCATAACGATTAAACGAAATGCAGTGTTCTGTTACATCGCATTATTTATTTGTAATATCTTTTAAGTCTCATTCGTTCATCGGTCAGACCACTTTTAGCTATGATCGAATTTCAACTGTGCATTTAAAATCACTCGTATCCATCTAAAACAACAAGAATAGTTCTATTAAACACCAGAAATGATACTGACCAAAATCATAAATTTTGGGCCGAGAATAGATATATAATATTTCCGGTCGATAAAGCCCATGATTAAGAACCATTTTAAACTGAAAACGAAATAGCTTTTTAAACTAATGTTATGGTTTCCTAAGGACCCTGGGAAAAACAAGAAAAATAACATTTTTATTCTAACTAACAATATATTTATTTGAACATTGGCATAGCTCCTTTTTACATCTTTTTCTGTCAGTCTGTTTATACACAAGAATAAGTCTACCTAGTTATCAGGCTATCTCCTTTATAAATGCTAACATAGCGCGATGGTTGGAATAAATGATCCTTTCGAATGAAAGTCTTGTTCAACAGCACCCAAAATGTAAGTGTTCCGCAAATAAAAATTGAGGAGAGGAGGGTAATAATATCATACAATTGAAAAATCATCTGTCCTGCATTTTAACAAGGCACTAGCTTTCAGAAACCAAATTTTACACCTTTTTTTGAAATCCTAAAAAAACGCCAAATTCGATCCACTGCTATATTAGCACCCATAATCAATTACCAATGATCTTAAGCTAGCAATTCTGAGTAAACCGACTTTTTATAGGTACCATTTCCCAACGCAAACAGAGTACCGGTGAAATTGGTGGCTTACCCTTTCTCAGGAAAAACAGTTATTGCGCGGGGCTGATCCAGATCCTTCGACACTATCACCTTCCGGTAACGTCCATCTAATCTACAAACTTCAATCCTGTCTTTGCCTGTGTCAGTCCAGTACAGGTTTTCTGCCATCCAATCAACACAGATCCCATCCGAAGATGGCACACCTTCAATAAATGGAAAAGATTTTAAAACCTTGTTTGCTATGATCACAAAAGGAACGACAAAAAAATTACAGTAGATTTAATTTATATATCACTTATTATTGATTATTGTTCACTAACGCGTTTGGAACTAGATACTAGATGCTGGTGGTGGTGGTGGTGGTGGTGGTGGTGGTGGTGGTGGTGCGGGGGGGGTGTATATGATTGAGAAATCAAAATAGATGATCATTCAGAATAATCCTGTTAAAAAGATACTTCAGGCGTGTCATGTTATAGTTAGCTGTAATGTAAGAAGAAAGAGGAATTCCACAGTATGGCATTTTGCAGAAAGAAATTTTTCGAATAAGTTCAAGTCTTGGAACCTCTAAAGCAAATTCGTACAGACTGAATAAACCGAACTGGTCCTGAGCCTGAAGCCGGGAAAAAATCTACAAATTTCTAAAATTCCAATGTTGATATTGCTGTAAAAAATAAAGTACGTTAAGCAGAAGTCTTAAACTGAAAAGGCTTGGGATAAAAAACACCGTTGAGATGCATTAAAGACAATAATTCTGGGTCAATAAAGCAAAGTTAACATAAAAAAAATCCATTTCAATTTATTCAGGTAACAAACTGCGAGCGAATTGGCCCACAAAACACTAAACCAATCTGACAATGGTATTACATTCTGCTAACGTAAACGTTTGCAACAATATATTTTACACATAAACATATATATACAAGAGAACCAGTTTATGTCCAAACTTAAGACAATAATATGTAGGTATTTTACTCTATCACGTTTCCTTCGTCTTAATCATTTGACAAATGCTCAGTTAGAAACCCGACTACTTGATTACTAAACAGAGAAAACTTGAAGTAGAAATGTGTCAAATCAATGATACTCCATATTTTTTGTGTATGTCTTGACATATGGGGAATCAAAACATTATTACTAGTAAAAAATAAATTGGTTACATTCAAGCCTACCTATTGGAGGGAGGTTAAAAAACTGTGCTGTGATACATTTCTCTTAATACGTTTCATTTATTTACTAACGTTGAGTGAATCGAAAACAATCATATTTGTTTATTCCCCATTAATGTAACAACAACAAATGTAAATGACAAGCATACATACGACATGCAGTTGTATGTATAACTAAGTGATACCTTACCTGAAGGAATGACGTTTGTCCAGCCACTCCCATTCAAAAATATTCTTGATATTGAGTCTTCATTAACATCGCTCCAATAGATTGATTCAGATCCATGATGAAAGTCTAAAGCTACAGCATTGGTAAGCTGAGTAATTGGTGTTATTTTATCGCCAGTCTCATTGGGGTCAAGAGATATTCCACGAATTTCTGAGCGCCGTGCATAAAGTATGAGCGTCTGGAGTGCTGAAAGTATTCAGAAAAGTGGATACATAAGCTCAGTTTACAGTATGTAACAATGAGGAGGGGTGGAGTAAAGAATCAAGGCCTGGTTTACGTGAGACTGAAAATTGGTATGTACTCCCTAAGTAGAAGGGCAACAAAGCAGTCGTCAGTGGACCAACCAAAAATATGAAAGGTCTGTCTGCATCTTCTATATCTGTTCTCGAAACGCAAAAAAATTAAAATGCAAATGTTTATAGTGACAAGATATAATATTTTTTAAAAATAACAAAGAGGTTTTCAAATTCTGCATTGAGGCAATTTCTAAAATCAAAAGTTAGGTGTATTATATAATCTTTTCATTTGTCTTATGGCAGTTGCGAAAGTGATTACGACAAAATTTACTGGCAAAGGGCGTCTTACAAACACTTCGTCGACTTGGCAACTTAATATTACTCTGACAAAGTCAGGATTTCCTACACAGGCACACTTAGATACAAAAAATAAGAACCATACGTGAATTTTACAAAATATGCTGTTCATTGCTTTAGTTGCCATATTGATCGGCTATGTTCCTGAAAAAACCGTTACGCACTTTAAAAAAGGTGTCTCTTTAATGGTCTCAGTATTGCTTCTCATGGTGCAGCTCAATTACTGGATTTTTGTGGCAACAGGAAAACAATTTTTCTTTCTCGGTTTATTAACCCACAAATAAAGTAGGAATAGATTAATATATGGACGAATACCAAGAAAAGAGGAAGCTCCGAAGAGAAATAAGAAAGGAGACGAAATGGAAGGAAGCACGGATGAAGCGGGAGATGAGTGGGTAAGGAACAGGAAGAAGAAGTGGAGGAGGCAGAAGTAATATCAGCAATAATAACAATAAAAATAATAGTACTAGTAGAAGCACTCGTAGTAAGAGAAAGAGGTGGGGTGGTTGTTATTATTGTAGTAGATGTAATAGCCGTAGCAGTTCCATCGAACCATATCTAGGGTCATTACACTTAAACTCACCTTCGCATGTAGCATTGTTCGATTTAAGCTGCATTCCAAATGGGCATTTACAAGAAAACCCCTTAGGTTTCAAGACACAAAGATGAGAACAATTATTTCTTTCACAGAAGTTTGTAGCTTTTGGCTGTCTTGCTGGATGAAACACGCTAACACCCATAGGCTTATTGAGTCGTTGCTGTAACTGAAGTTTGCTACCACCCGTAAATTTATTAATTCTTTTTATTCGAGGTGGACTCCAGTCGGAGAAATAAATAAAGTCCTCAAAGAGTGTCATAGCGAAAGGATGGCTTATTGCAGAAGGCCCCTGCAATATAGTTCGTCTGTCCGTTCCATCGTAATTACAACATTCAAGATAGTCAAGGCGGGCATCCATCCAGTAAACACGACTAAAACATAAAAAACATCAAAAATGTAAATTCAAATATCTCAAGAGCTGGTAATCATAGGAAACGAGAAATAACGTAAAGGCAGCAATGTATTAATAACAGTTTTAACAGTAATATTCGGCTCTTGAAAGCTTATGTAATGGAAAACATGACTTCGATCAGCCAGGACTTTACCAGGTTATGTAAGGCGTTTTCCGCGTTTTCGAGCGATGATTTTTCTGACGCAGGATTAAAGTTCCACAACGCCAAAATAAGCCTACCAACCAGAAACGACAAATGAATGTACCTTACTGCTCAATAATCTCCACTATCACAGAGAATATTAAAAAACCCCAAGATTATTCCTTTTAAAAAATAAAAATTCCATTAAAAATGCCTTTTATTAAACATCAACAGTTTTTATAACAAAAGAAGCTTTTTAATTATCAGAATGACACCTAACACTCCTGAAATTCTTTCAAACTACGCCTGACAATACAATATTCTCATACAATGCCCTTGGAGAGTATTTATGAGGTTATTAATAACCTAAATGAAAGTTATATTAAAGCCAAGACCAACAAATGTAAAAACTGGAGGTAACATTGAGGTGATAATCGTCAGTTTCTTCGTTCCGCTGCGTGGGTGATACTGCAGCACCAGTACCAGCCTAAACAGGCAAAATTATGGCCACCAATGCTAAATTTATAAAAGTTAATCTTTACCCTAATGAAACTTTTTCCTCCAGTTTAAATTGATTCGAATGACAAGAAAGTTCACTGAAAACTAAATACTCCGTTAACTGGAATTACTTACTTGTTTGCATAATCCAGGGTCAATGCATTTGGCCAGTTGAGTTTCTCTCGTACCAAGGTCCTTATACTGTACCCGTCCATATCAGACCTCTGAACACGGGGAGTGGCACCCCAGTCAGTCCAAAATAGATAGCTGCATGGATATAAAATCAATATAAAAATTACTTTTTTTCTCCAAAGGCAAAATAAAATGGACGCCTTAACATAAATAGACCAACATTGAACAACACCAGAGACAGATCAGTAGAAGACAATGTGAATAGTTGGTTCTTTTGGTACATATTTCACAGTTTAGCTCCTGTCTATTTCTTCGTTTCCTTCCTTGTTGGCAGGAAATCGACGTACCGACTGGACAACAGACGACCGATTGGTAAGGGGAAAAAGATAAAATATGGTCAGTCAGGTAAATGGAAGACCTTACAGATAAAAGGATGGACGGACGAACAAATGGGCGAACAAAAAGACGGCAGGCTGTGGAAAGTTAAAAGGAGGGATCTTTTCATCATTCAACCGTTCGCCTTTCGACACCTTCAATCTAAATTCTTTGTAAATTCCTCTCTTTCCGTTCGTCTTACTTCTGGTTTCATTGCATTATTATCATTATCATAATCATTATCATTATTATTATCATTATTATCAACATCGTAATTAATTCTGTTTCATACAAGGAAAAAAAATACTTTTATTCGTTGGTTTACTCTGTTTAGGGAAGTCGGAGTAGGGGGTTAATAACAGAAAGAGCGACTGAGTCGTGCGGGGTTATAAAAAGGCAATAGTTTGTACTGGACTGTAAATAGCGAAGACTTGCTCAATTTGCTTGTCCCCAGGAAAAGCTGCTGGCACACAGATATCTGAGAGACTTTTATGAATCCAAAATTAAAAGTCTGCACGATTGATGGTGGATCTTGTCTTACCATCACCACGAGAAATCATGCGCCCCCATCCAGTAACTGGTCATACACTTATAATTTTATCGCATGTACAACGCGATATGCTTAAGAGTAAGGGTCAGATACTCACTAACTCAAAACCTCGTACACGACATGATACAGGGCGAACAGAAAGAAGATACGATTCACAAAATGTTCATAGCCAAGAACAAGATATTTTTCCAGCGGAATGTTAGACAAAGCTGAAGGAAAAATGACCTGTTAATGAAACTAAAACTAATCCCCAACCGCCGCTACCTTCTTTTTTGGGAGGTTTTTAGCATCTAAATAGTTAGGTTACATAACTGATAGCTAAAAAGAATATCTCGGTAGCTGAGCACCAGTATACCTGGCTATGTGGTTGGCTACCTGGCTAGTTACGAGGGTTAACAAATAAGAAAGTACGAAGGCAGCTAACCAGCTGTTTCAGTCCACAAACCAACGACATTCGCATCCGCTCCTATACATTATCTAGAGTGGTAGTTATAACAAAAGCTGGTAATAGCAACCAACCATGTAACCAAAATCACAAATGTTAACTAACTCGGGAAACAATACAGCAATTACACAACCTACCCTGCTCGTGGGTCCAAGGCAATCGCTCTCGGTGCATCGTGTCCTGTTGATATTATGATGGACCGCAAAGAGCCATCTAATTTTGAAGCTTCTATGGTATCTGTTCTCATATCAGTCCAGTATATATTGCGGGCTACCCAATCTACAGCAACATCTTCAAACCAAAAAATTCATTATTAACGTTATCAATTGTAGATTTTTCGTAAACAAAACTCAAACGCAATTCAATAGAAGTGTGTTTTCAAATTAGTTATCAAACCGATTTAAATCTGAAAAAAAAGTTGACATAAACAAACTTGCATTTCTCTTTGTTATAACATTGTAGCTTACTGTCAAGTACTCACTTCTCTTCTGCCAGCTCAACTAGTTAAAAACTCAAGAAAACTACATCAGCAAGTAAATATCCAGCATGATCGGTACTTGGAAATATTTCATAATACTGGATGTCAGTCTGCCAATAAGTAAGTGCTTAATAGGTCTGATTCGTTCTTGAATCCACTCTATACCCACGATGGGGCTAAACTGTTTTAATGCAGCTAAGCAAGCATTGTGGGTTCGGCCTTACCTTCTGGTCCTATAAGCCCAGTGGTCACAATGGGTTCTCTTCCACTTCCATTAAAATGTACTCTCTCTATTTTGTCTGTGTTTACATCTGACCAATATATCATTTGCTCTTTCCAGTCAAAATCGATTCCTATTGAGTTACTTAAATCGGTCAAGATGCTTTCTGCATCGCCTGTTCGAAGTGACATCCGGCGGATTTCCCTTCGATCTGAATAGTAAAGTTCAGGTTCCGGTCCTGAAAAAAACCCAAAAGAAATATGACTATCTTGAGTTGGTGGCAAGGGTTGGAATATGCATTCTCTCTTATTCAATCTTTTTAACTAATAATCAGTCAAATCTTATTTACTAAAAACTTATGACAAATATCTTTATATTAAGGCAATCCACCAAATGAATTTCGAACCTTAATCTTTTGGTGTCAAACTTGTGGAAAACACTTTCGAATGTAAGAATGATTACACAATTACTATGACTTTTACTACCATTGAATTGGGGTCCTTTTCATTGCTTTTACTGTCTTCAGGTGACGGGGAAGGAAGCGAGGGATTGCAGTTTGATACACATATACCAAATAGTAAATTTTTCACATTCAAAAAAAAATATTCGATAAAACATTAAACTGGAGTACTAAAACCCAAGATGAATTATGGCCTAAGCAACTAAGTGTAAAACACGATTCTTGCAGTCCAGTTATTACATGGCACTTTTGCCTACACTTTCACCAACGGCTTGGAAATAGGTTGTGCTTTGGAGGCAGAATACGTTAGCTAACTTGCTTAGGTGCCATTGCACTTGCAACTAGAAATCAGAGTTGAACTAAGTTCAGTGAAAGCTCCATTTCCCCTTACTTACCACACTCAGAATTAAATTTTAAAAATGCATTTCAAATGGCATTGTGAAAAGGTATTTCTCTTTAAAACGTTAAAACCTTAAACAGCACGTGTTAAATATCAATATCATGGTTATTACCAACAATGCAGAAGTGAATTTATTTGTTCTTTGCAAGAATATTAGCAAAGTTACAATTCAAATAACAGCAGTATGCATGGCTTGTGCAAAATCGTTCAATAAAAACAAACTTCTACTCTAATCCTTATCTATTAGGAAAAAATCCAGATCTCACCTAATGCAGAGCATGTTTTCTTATTCCTTCTCAAAATGTAACCGTCACGACATCCGCAAATATAAGACCCTTTGGTATTTACGCAAAGCTGACTACAGGTACCGAACTCGCGGCATTCATCAATATCTTCACACATCCTGCTGTCGTTACCAAGTTTCATACCACTTGGACATCCACATATTGCACCTACAAGAAAAATAAAAGTTGCATTTAAGAATAGGAGCATAATCCACCACGATAATATTTTAGGTCCTAAGCCCAAGTATGGCTCTGAATCCACTTTAGTGCAGAGGCTAATTTCTATTATTTGATTATTTTTTTTGTTACTTTCATCTTTTTTTATAATTTATTGACTTCTTCCTTCTCCCAATTCCATCGCCGAAAAAGCACAAACTCAATTGAATGCCACTAATAACGGGGAAACAAACTAGGCGCAGTACTGCTAGGAACGTGCTCGGGGCTCGAACAGCGAATATCTTACATGAAATTTTGTTGCTTTAATCAATCGGCCACTACTGTACTTTCAAACTCAGTGAAATATAGCAACATTTCCGTAGTGATAATTTACAATTAGGGTATTGCTTCTATAAGGGTACCAGAATTCTTCATCCAGCAGCATGCTTCAACTCTTTTGAGGAATGCTGGAAAGAACTCAGCTTTCCATATATGTAAATACATATATTAAAGTAGACATAGATATATAAATAGAGAGGTATTAGGCAAATAGATAGATAGATAGATAGATAGACAGATAGATAGACAGATAGATAGATAGATAGATAGATAGATAGATAGATAGATAGATAGATAGGTAGATAGATAGGTAGATAGATAGATAGATAGATAGATAGATAGATAGATAGATAGATAGATAGATAGATAGATAGATAGATAGATAGATAGATAGATAGATAGATAGATAGATAGATAGATAGATCCCTTAATATGTCAGGATTTGTCTGTTTGTACTTACCAACTGGTGAGTCCCGACAAGTATGACTGCAGCCTCCATTCTTTGTTCCACACTCATCGAATTTGCATCCTGGACCTTCGTCCTCTTTTGATGGGCAATCAACTTTCCCGTCGCATACTTGTAATATATTGATACATTTTTTTGATGAACGACATAACCACTGATTCTGAAGAGGGCATGTAACTTTTGGGGGCTCGGTGGTCGCTAAAAGAGATCAATAACACGAATTACAAACAGATCATTTTATTGGTATCTATCACTGATTCTCCTTTAAGGTTAAAAAATTATGACTTATTAGCTTATAGTGTTAGCTTGTACTACAGCTGTACTTGAATCTCATTACAATTTCAAATCTACACACACAAAGAGCAACTGCGTATAATATAAACTTTAATTAAAGGTGGCATTACGAAATATATATCATAGTACATAAATACAAAACAAGGTAATACATAATATATATTCATTTTTACATTCATTTATATGTTTAAATAAATAGTATATTACTACAATAAAATACAGTAAACCATATCATCGTACAGTATAGTATAGTATAGTATAGTATAGTATAGTATAGTATAGTATAGTATAGTATAGTATAGTATAGTATAGTATAGTATAGTATTATTATAGTACAGTACAGCACAGCACAGCACAAAATAGTACACCATTGCATCGCATAGTATACCATTGTTATTACTGCAAAGTTTTGTGGTAATATTTTTTATATTTTTCTATTTTTGATATTTTTGATATTTTTTTGATATTTTTTATTGGTTTCTTAAAACCTTACATAACCTGCGGTTTACTCTTTTATCAAAATAGCTGACACTAAAAGTTGGAGTGTTGTCGTCACAACAGATCAACTTGTCCAATTACCGTAATGATAGTTGCATCTTTTACAAAACTGTCAAAAACAGCAAAGGTGAGTTGCAGCCAAAAAACTTGGCACCATCAACATCTTAAAGGTGTTCCTGCCACCGCCGTTCAGATTCCTAAACACTCTGCCACTATGTTAGTTCAGCTGACAAAAATCCAACAACGAATAAGTCGCAGGTTAACCTTCACATCAATAACCAATTAATACAGTTAGGCACGTACCCCAATCTACGCCAATGGTCAAGCAATGAAACACTCCACCATTATGCATGTCAATGCTAATAAATGATGCAGTTCGGTACTAATAACCTAAATGTCTCTGAAAAAGCATCACTTAAGAATCCTAAATTAAGTTCTAATACCTTCAGTGCAGTTGATACCGCCAACTTAATATCCATTTAGGTGTACTTCTTTGTTATCTTTTAAAGTTGAGTTGCTTTAAGTTAAGAGTGGAAATGAAATAGTACATTGTGTACTCCAATTAATATGTTTATTTTATGATTATTTTGTTTATAGAAAAGCTAACCTCAGAGGACTGCGGTACACTAATACTTTTCTTGTTATCATTAGACTACGGTCTACACTCATCAAAATATGCTATTCACCTAAATACACAAATCAAATTACAAAGTTTGGTGTGTAATTTGTACACTTTAACTTATTATGTTCAGTGTGTAACTTACACATCTTAACTTATTAGATTTGGTGTGTAATTTATACACCTTAACTTATTACGTTTAGTGTGTAACGTACACATCTTAACTTATTAGATTTGGTGTGTAATTTATACACCTTAACTTATTACGTTTAGTGTGTAACTTACACATCTTAACTTATTAGATTTGGTGTGTAATTTATACACCTTAACTTATTACGTTTGGTGTGTAATTTATACATCTTAACTTATAAGAGTTTGGTGTGTAATTTATACATCTTAACTTATAAAAGTTTGGTGTGTAATTTATACATCTTATCTTATAAGAGTTTGGTGTGTAATTTATACATCTTAACTTATAAAAGTTTGGTGTGTAATTTATACATCTTAACTTATAAGAGTTTGGTGTGTAATTTATACACCTTAACTTATTACGTTTGGTGTGTAATTTATACATCTTAACTTATAAGAGTTTGGTGTGTAATTTATACATCTTAACTTATTAGATTTGGTGTGTAATTTATACACCTTAACTTATTACGTTTGGTGTGTAATTTATACATCTTAACTTATAAGAGTTTGGTGTGTAATTTATACATCTTAACTTATAAAAGTTTGGTGTGTAATTTACACAACTTTACTCCCTATGCACGGGGCTTTACGGTACGTCAAAATGAATGGCTTTAATGATTGTTTCAATTAAATTTACAGTACTAATTTATTACAGCACTTAAAAATATGACAAAAATGTTTCACAGTGCCAAATATTATCTGCCGTTAAGTGTGTATAAGTTAAATGCGAATTACTTTACTTACCGCATCCTTCTTCATCACTGTTGTCTCCGCAATCGTTTTCTTTGTCGCATTTCCAATGTTTAAGAATACACCTTCCATTTTTACAAGTAAAATCTTTGGTAGTGCAAGTTGTTGCCGTACAGTTTTGCTCTTCATCAGAATTGTCGCCACAGTCGTTATAAAAATCACACACGTAATTTTTTGGAATACATTTTTTGTTGTCGCACGTAAATTCTGTCTCGTTACGACAAACGCCACATTTTCCGTCCCTACAAGTTCCTAGACAAAGAAAATAACCATAGCTAACGAATAATAAAATGGTTGGTAACTTTATGATTACACTATATGCATACATGTTCAAATTTTTCTAGAGTTGTTTATACTTGGATTTTTATAAATAATATATACGAACAGAAGTATTTCCCCATGAGCTCGGTTACATATTATGCCCATTAATATATATTAAATCTTAGTCTCAATTTCGAATAAAAATGTCAATAGAATAAATCAAAGTCTAAGTAAATTGAAAATGTAAATAAATAAGAGCTTAGGTAAGTATGACGGGTAACATGTCTACCAAAAGGGACGACAGAAAAACGTGTAATCATAAAGAATGCCGATATATTACTAAAAATCATTTTAGGCATGTCGTGAAGTAGCGACAAGGTTTGCTAATCTAACGGTGGCAGATCCACTTTTGACGATAGTCTGTACGTTGCTAATTCGTATCTGACCAGTTCATCATTCAAAGACTTAGCTAACATTCATTTTTAAAGCAAGAGAAACCTTGATCGTTCAAATTATTCAACATCTTTTCCTGAAAAATTCTGGCCTCTAAATTTTAACGCTATTACACCAAGAAAGCTATTCTCGGAAAGACTGGAAGTTGGCAGAATAGTAAAGTTTGACAACATTTTAAGCACCATTTCACAATAAACAACCCAACTTGCAACAAAGAGAAAATATAGCATTAACGCGATGCCAGGAAATTTTTACCTATTTTCCTCGATTTGTCAATACAGTTGTCTGATGTTATTCAGTTTTCGAGAGAAAAAAATACCCGAAAACAAATATAAATCCGAAATCCAAATTGACTTCCGATATTTTTTACCGACATATTCGATTTGCAGCTTCAGATTGAGATTGCAGTTTCTGTCTTCGCTTATAGACTTCGGTGATCAGTACAAAGCCACAATTTTTGTCATCCGTTGTGACTTGGACGGAGTCATTGAATTTATCGCTACAATTTCCTATTGCAGTGTCTTCACTTAAAACTGCATATATCGTTCGATACAAATTAGCAACATCATATAGTGGTTCCTATATAAATAAGTGAACTAGCTGGTTACTTTGAATTAGTAAACCTACCACATCCTTTTTCGTCCGTTCCATCTCCACAATCATCGTCTCCATCACATATGTGTTGTTTTTTAATGCATTTACCATTGTTGCATTTAAACTCACCCATTGCTGTGCAATTTACCCGGCAACCTCTTTCATCAGAAAGGTCTGGGCAATCAGTTTCGCTATCACAACGCCATGTTTTTGAAATACATCGACCGTTGTCACAAGTGAACTGAGACGAAGAGCAAGTTTTGTTGGCTAAATTTACACCGGATATAAGAAAAGAAGAGTAAGTGAAAATAGGAAAAAATGAACTATATAATTGTTACTCATTTCATTGTTTTATATTACGTTCTCTGTATCACAAGTTTTTTATCACATACGTGCGTGCAAACCTCTTATCATCTCGTTATTCTTAAAGGGGAAAACATGGCTCACAACAAAAAAACTAGTGTTACATTAAAACCGTTAATTTTGTACGAACAGACGAAGAACACCGAAAATGGTGTATGGGTACAAATTGACACGAAAGAAAAATATGTCATTGAAAGTGGTCGTTAGTGGAGGCCAGTTATTAAACACCTAGGGAAACATAACGAAACTTCAATTAAATATAAAACCAGATCAAAGGCTCAAACTATGAGTCGTATTTTGACCTGAAATCAAGCATTGCATCTAGTAATTATGACAACAGATTCCGCCGGCTTAGCTATTTAAGCTTTTTTCTCCACCATCACCACTACCACCATCAATCTGATGGTGGTAGCGGTAGTGGCGGCGGCGGTGATTGTCGTCGTCATAGTTGTGGTGGTGGTAGTAGTAGTAGTAGTAGTAGTAGTAGTAGTAGTAGTAGTAGTAGTAGTAGTAGTAGTAGTAGTAGTAGTAGCAGTAGAGTAGTAGTAGTAGTAGTAGCAGTAGTAGTAGTAGTAGTAGTAGCAGTAGAGTAGTAGTAGCAGCAGGAGTAGTAGTAGTAGTAGTAGTAGTAGTAGTAGTAGTAGCAGTAGTAGTAGTGTAGTAGATGTAGTAGTAGTAGTAGTAGTAGTAGTAGTAGTAGTAGTAGTAGTAGTAGTAGTAGTAGTAGTAGTAGTAGTAGTAGTAGTAGTAGTAGTAGTAGTAGTAGTAGTAGTAATGGTAGTAGTAGCAACAGCAGCAGTAGTAGTAATCTTCTGGCACCGTGAAGCCATAGCCTCTTAAAGTTAACAAGCAACAAGTTACGAATCTAGTGCAATTTCACCTTAAAAACACAACTGTTAGCGCAAAACACAGTCTTATTTAAGCGAATTGTATGACCAATTAATTCTTATTATTCTTATCTGACTTACCACAGCCAGCTTCATCACTTTTGTCTCCACAGTCGTTATCCCCATCACAAACCCAGCGCAACTGGATGCACTTCTTATTTGCACAAGAAAACTGAGTACCTCGACAGGTTGCAATAGTGCAGTTTTTTTCATCTGATCCGTCAGTACAATCATTATCTGTATCACAAACCCACGTTTTCGGAATGCAACGATTGTTTTTGCACTGAAAGCTGTTCTGGTTGCATGTCACTTTCTCTACGAAGAATTAAACGACAACCTGAACTGCTTTTTAGTGATTTGTCTAAAAGCTAAATAAAAATCCATTAATATTTAATGTTATATTAAAGAGTCCACAAACCATTACACAATATCAATGCAGCTACTCCAAGCATAAAAAAACATTTAGATGTAGATAAAATTTTCTCTTACACTGTTCACCTACACGAAGGGTACGTGCTAGAGAATACTACAAAATTTCAAATGTCGTCAGAAAAAATTCTTGATTTTCATTCCAGGTTTGTGCAGTTGAACTCGTGAATAGCCTTATATGCCGGGTATCTTTCGATTCGAATAGAACTATTACAACAGCAAACTGTTCTGTTATAAAACTAAGAAAATGGTTTAACAGTCACAGCTAAAACCAAAAAATGAGTACTCCTCTATGCATTAACCGAATGCAGATATGATTTAGAAGCGCAATATGTACCTACTGTATATTCAAGCTAACCTAGTATAACCATTTTAATCTGATTTTGTATAGAGCTTTCTGTCTTCAGATTGATTTACATGCCTATGATATCATACCCATTGATGATGAGAAAATAATCTCTCAAAATGTAGCTAAATGTACAAATCATCAAGTTCAAGCCAGGATAACATACAAAAACAGTCTTTAAAATTAACGGCGGGATTTGAAAATGCCATCGGGACAACTAAGACACCAAACAAAATGGTCCAGGTGCTTATTAAATGTTAAATTTTACACTAACCTTCAATCTAAGAGACACCAACCTTCAGAATACAATTTAATTTACAGAATTTAAAACTAATAATAAGCAACATTATCAATTGCTAGAAGTCAACCAAGCATGAAACGAGTAAGCTTTGAGAATTACACAGAGAGTGGCCTCTGTGCGTCCGTTTACAGAATAAGCGTCATCATGACCGAATCAGAGACCATTAAGTCGAGCAACTCTAATTACTTTCGTAATTTCAGAGGTGATCACTTCCAGAGGGAAATACGAAGTGCTAATCATTAAAATATTTTTGCCATCTTTATATGGCACTAAACTTTTAAAACTTGGTGTGGTCTTAAATAGGGGCCTGGTTGAATTAAGAGCTTGATTTTCCTTGTTCCTTAACGAAACGGTAATAAGGAAATTTAATATAAAATAGTAAAACATTTTTTTGCCTTAAAAATCGTGTCGACAGCTTTTTAATTGCCGCCGAAATTTATTGCGAATTCCATAGCCCGCAAAACGCAACATTAAATTCTACCCTAATACCATATTTTGCCCATACTAATAAGTCAGTATCCTTTAGACGTACTGCAAGTTTCCTCGCTTTCATCCAAGTTATCTCCACAGTCGTTATCCCCGTCACACAGCCATCTGTCCAGTATGCATTTGCCATTATTGCACAAAAACAAACGTGGGGGGCATTCTTGACCTCTCGCTGAAGTTGACCCATTTTCTAAATTAAAAAAAAGACAGTCGTCAGACAATTAGCCAAAAAGAGCATTTATTAATTAAAAATTATTTTCAGAGTAATAGTTTTTAATTAATTAAAGATTTAACTATACCCGGATCAGAAACAAAAGCTACCAAGTTTGGGGCTATGGCAAATGGCCATTGGGTGTCAGTTACGTGTAGTACCCTCGTTGTACGCTGGCTGGAACACAAGAGAAATAACTTCGTATTTGGGAGAGCTAGGACGGAAAGGATCTGCAGCGAAGTAAGACGAAAGATATAGAAGTACATTTGCCTCATACTGTGGAGAGATGCAAACGACAGAGGTGCTCCTTTCTTCCAGGGGTCCGGCCTTGACCTGGACCCCTGGGGAAAGGAGAAAACAACGAAGACCAAAAACCACATGGAAAAGAATTATCGAGAAAGAAATACCGGTTGGTGGATGCAGATATGGAACTAGACGCGTGTCACAGGCATTAACAGCGCTGCGTGGAGGCAGAGAGCGATGGACGTATGTGCCAACTTGTATGACGTGGATAGGTAACGTCAATTAGTATCCCCGTTGGCATTTTCTTATCTTTATGAGAATATTAATAAAAAATATTACAAACATTTCTGACCCCCTTTGTTTTAGTGCCATGTTCTGTATCTTTAGAATTACATTAAGTTAGGGCCAACAACATGAATTGTCCGTTAGATCAAAGTCCGTCACATTACTGACATATCTGGAACTGACCAGCTGCTCCTTCGCGTTGGTGAATGTCAAATTGGTAAAAAAGTCGTCTGTCCTTCCCTAAGTGGGTATAAGATGGTAGCAATCAATGCAACGATCCTTTCTGTACTGCAAACTGCATCTGAAACCTGCTCTAAATCCCTTTGCATCTTGCAAGATTCTCAAAGCCTTCCTTAATTTAAAAACTAGCACTAAGTTTCAAAATTGAAAAAAACATTTAGTAAAGTTATCTTCGTTAAATCCAAAACAATTCGTGTTTCCAGAATCGAGAGCCGAATATCTGTGCGAAAGTTAATAACGAATGCGAAAAACTGTAAAAAGTGACAGGTGATACCCACTAAGCTCTTTAACAGGTATGAATCCTAAGCGAGAATGATTCCAGGATTCCGTGTCGTTCAGTGGCATTGGCTTCGCAGCACTTTCTATAACGTATCATAGGAACCCAGCCTTTTTTATTGGTCCGTCACAATTTGCTGTCTGAGAGCTCTGAAGTTACGCTTCTTGGACTTTCATTCTCTCCGGGCTTTTCTTAAAAAAATCTATATCAAAGCTATTTCTAGGGCAGCTTCTGTGAAAATGGCCCGTCTATACTAGGTACAAAAGTACCTCTCTCCCAGGAATAACCTATACTTCTAAAAAGCTTCAGTTCAAACATGTATGAAATATTGTTGCCATGTACCGCCATATGCTAGTACCTCCCATTCGAATCTTTTGGATGGAATCCAACGTCGAGTCTCCAACCTGATTGTCCCCAAGCTTACTGTAACCAGTGAAAACACTTTAGCATTGTCGAGCTGTCACTTCTTCCCAATTTAAAACAAGTACATCTACTAGGAATCGATGCGTCCTGAAGCTATCGTCGGTTCCAGCACCCATAAAGACTGTTCAATGAGCTAGTCGTTCTTTATTGAAACTTCACCCATACTCTGTTCTAATTTTAAAGTCAAGAAAATCCATTTACGCCATCAGATTTTTTCTTCTCACTGCTATTTTGGGTAATTCACTTCCTTGCTGCTTCCCTAGTGACTATAATCCTAATCAAATCTAGGTTCTTAGTAACAGGTATCTTGCATGTGTATCTTTAAATCAACCTGCCTTTCTTATCTATGCCCTCCTTCTTGAAGCCCTAAACTTGTCAGTCGCTCAAAGTGTCTTGTGATGAACGATTTAGGTAAAAAACAACAATTTGACATTTGTCACACACACATGAAAATGCAACAAAACAGATCGAAAACACTTATCTTACCAAGGCATGTTTTGTTGTCCTTGGTATCCAATGTAAAATTATTTCCACAAGCACATACTGCACCATCAGGCCTTGCAAGACACAGCTGACTGCAATCATGCTTGAAGCACTTATTCGTCCCTTGAAAAGATAAAATCATGCATCGGTTACTCAAAAATACTCTTTCAAAAAATCCATATCCTTCATATGTTCTTGTACAATACTAAAATTACTGACATCAATTAAGCCGAGTACATCCAAAACTATCCATAGAGAGCAAAATAACACGACATTGATATTCACCTTTTACTGACAATCTTACTGGAAAATAAATGTGCCAACAAAAGTTTCTAGCTACTAAGACCATTGCATAAAAATAAAATTCATTCCGGGCATTACATCTGACGGGCAAAAGAATACCCTTGAAATTTTTCAAAATGTTAACATTTCAGTTGAAGTTATAAAAATACTGATTCTGACAAACCAGCCTAATATTCCTAAGCTATAATAAAATTAAATCTAAAGTTAGCTTCCAAGAGAATTTT
Organism: Morbakka virulenta; assembly: GCA_003991215.1. Classification (NCBI taxonomy): domain Eukaryota; kingdom Metazoa; phylum Cnidaria; class Cubozoa; order Carybdeida; family Carukiidae; genus Morbakka; species Morbakka virulenta. The sequence continues at coordinate 1,791,966 of RDPX01000003.1, forward strand.
GATATTTCCAGATATTATGAAGTCAACGTAATGTTGTAAGAGAATAACCTATCTAATAAAACTATCTTCTTGCACATCTGCGACCTACAAATCAAATCCCTCTTCGTACATTGCGGACATTTTTGAAAATGATAGCTTGGGTTGGTAATACATGTAAAAACTGCAGCAGAGCTGCAAACGTAATACCAACCAAGAAAAAAATACTGCAGCAGTGCAAATTTAAAACTAAATAAGTTGCTATGACTACAAATACAGAAAATTACAAATACAAATACAAACATACTCTTTGTATGTTTTCTCTGCTGTGTACTCCATATTTTTCTCTTTTTTGTATTCCTAATTTTTAAACTTTATTTTCTTTAAGGCTTTGCCTTAAAGGATCTCTAAGTTACGGAACTATAAAAAACTGAATTAGATGGCGAAAGCAATGTCCTCACTTTCGAATTGAAAAGATTTAGGTCGCAAGTAAAAAAAATCTGTTCCATGAAGGGAAGTTGCAAAGTCGGGCAGTGAGAGGGGTGAAGCTACCAACATCAAATAATTTCTTGTCGTGGTTTCTTTCCTTCTCCGTCACCAAAACACAAAACAATGGTTTACTGGAAAATCAGCAGGATCATTCTCGGAACTTAATTGGGAGAAAAAAAGCCTTGCAGAAGTTTCCATTGTTCTCATCATTAACATACTTTTAATGTTTATGCTTCATCCATGAAAAACAAAATGACTATGCCAAACTGCAGTTCGGTACAAATACACTACTTCACTCATGTGTTGCACCTCAGCGACAAACCGGGCAAGCAGATTTCAAATTGTTGTCTTTAATCCATTCTCAAGCAAAGACATTCAGGAACATCGTATAAAAATGCTTTACGTCCACCTGCGAGGAAGAAAGTTATGCCAACTAGCACCAAAAATGACGTAACCATGCCAACCCTTCCAGTGCAGCCAAAACGAATTGAAGTATAATTTCAAAGGACAATTTTCAAAGTTCTATAATCTATTTATCTAATTATATTAGTATTAAAAAAAACAACTCAAATATGGCAAAGTAAAATATGTTTTAGGCTACAGCAATTACGTAAAAAATTGAAAAATGTCTATTATATTTCTCTTTAAGCCACTTCAATGATTCCATCTACAATACTTGTCAGGAATTTTAGCTAAATTCGGGGGGGGGGGGGAGCCATTTCCTGTAAACTTATACTTTAATATTTTAATAGCTTAAACACAGACTGTTCAAAATCTATTCATTCTAATTCATCTATGTAAAAAATTTTCTTTGAGTTTTTGGGTGAAAATAGGACAAATATTGGCAGTCAGGCGGAAAGAAATAAAAAATATGGGTTCCAATAACTAAAATTTTCTAATAAAACACTGCTTTCAAAAAGCAAAAACCAAATCAAGTATGAACCTGCATGATTCAACAACCTGTCTGCAAATTCCTGTCAAAAACTTGCAGTTCCATCAGGCCACCCAGTGCCCTCCGCAGTACAACTTGATTGCTGACGTTAGCTTTTTCAGCTCCACGAATACTTCTTTCCAGCCAATCCGACCAGTAAATATGCGTATCAGTCACCGCTAAACCAAAGGGATGCCGTACGTCTTTCAGAACCAAGATTCTTCCAGATCCATTTAGGAACATACTTTCAATCATATCAGTTTTCGCATCAGCCCAATATAATCGATCAGTGGAATAATCGACACTAAGGCCATTCGGCCAACCCAAACCAGTCCCATTTACAAGGGTGATATGCTCTGTGCCATCCATATTGGCTCGTCCTATTCTTGCTGGCTCTAGCCAGTCTGTGTAAAAGAGCAACCTAATCATGAAAAATATGGTGAAAAATTTAGTTAAAAAAAGTATCACATATAGTGAAAAAACAAAATACTTAAAAGTGTAACTCCCGTCTTTTCAGCGAAACCTTTGTATACTATCAAAATCGAAGTGACATAATTTAAGTAACCTTGATAAATGTTCTACATTAAAATACATTAAAACGCGCTCAGATAATCCGTCTTTAGGTAAACTGCGCAGAGCATTGGTTTGGTTATATCAACAACTACGCTCAAAACTTACTCCTCCCAAGCTTACTGCTTTGTTTGCACAGTAAATCTATTTTTAAAAATTAGACCTTTCATAGTTCTTGACCACCGCGTGCTATTGTTCCCATACCAATAAAGGAAAACAGAAAAATAAAAAATAATAGTATAATGTAATCAAATAAATTTTCCGTTTCGACATGGTGCAACAAAGGAAAGGAAATCCGAGGTAATGTCCTTGTTGGCTGGTGAAACATTGTTGCACAGAAACGACTCACATTCATTTGTGATCTTGATGATCAAACTCGATGCAAAATTGGGAAAAGATACCGATACGGCACAATCAGCAAGCAGCATTTCTCTAAGTGGGAACCCCCTCCCCGTTGCACTGACCAATAGCATGCTTAAACTCTTTTGAGGAATGTCTGCAAAGAACTCAGCTTTCCATATATATAAATACATGTATTAAAGTAGACATAGATAGATAGATAGATAGATAGATAGATAGATAGATAGATAGATAGATAGATAGATAGATAGATAGATAGATAGATAGATAGATAGATAGATAGATAGATAGATAGATAGATAGATAGATAGATAGAAACTAAGGTTTATGCATAAACATACTTCTATACAAAACATCGTTAACACTTGTTTATCAACTTCATTACATATCTTTAAAAAATATGTTGGGCTAAGCTTCAACAGTTCTTTTAAGTCACCAAGCAATTAAGATACAAGAAACATAACGCTCCATAGCAAAGGCAATTACAAATTTTGTTACATCTCCTTACCCTTTCACTGGATGAACAGCAATAGCTCTAGGCTTGCCTAATCCACCACTGATAAGATTCCTTGCATATCTCCCATCCAAACGAGCGACATTGATTTCTGGCCACCCTTTTATCTTTGCGTCAGTCCAGTATAACTGTTTAGCAATCCAGTCTACGGCAAGACCATCAGGATTTTGAAGCCCTTTTGAAATAATAATTTCTGGTGGCTCATCAGCATCAATTTTTGAACGTCCAATTTGATCTGTTTTTACATCTGAATAATAAATGTAGCCCTCCATTGCATCAAAATCCACGCCAACAGAGCTACTCAGGCCTAAAACCGCTGTCATAACATCGTGTTCTACGGTTGAATCCATAGAGATACCCCTGACCTCCCAACTTCTTGCAAATAAAAGAAATTTGTCAACAATCTTGCATTGCTTCCCATCTGATTTCAATATGTGCCCTGTTTTACATAAGCAACGTGCCTGTGCACCTTTACCTATAACACAAAGATGTTCACATCCACCATTTTTCAGTTCACAGGGGTTTGGTGCTTCTGGCTGCCTTGAAATATGATACACATGAATATCCATAGGTCTTGATAAATTGGAATGAATTATTTCAGTTTCAGCTCCTGTGTACTTATTGACTTTAACTATACCATGTTTCATCCAGTCAGTAAAATAAAGATAATTGTCTAATAATGTTAATGCAAATGGATGTGGCACATTATGAAGCCCACTAAAAATTTTTCTCCTATTTGATCCATTGTATGTGGAAGCTTCGATATAGTCTAGACGGGCATCGGCCCAATATAAAACATTATTTACATAGTCAACGGTAATACCATTTGGCCACCCTAATTTTTGATCAATTATTGTAACTCGATTAGTTCCATCCATGTACGCTTTTTCTATACGAGAATAAGTTCCCCAGTCTGTGAAGAACATTAAGCTGCAAGAGAATGAAAGAGTAAAGAACAGTGTTACTTTGCGTGTGTAGAAGGAGCAAGTCCTTTTTATTTACTTTTATTAAATGAGTAATTAAATATGGGTACTACAAAACTAAATTAAAAAATAGACTCAAATTTAAACAAGATCAGCCAGAACAAAAATCCATTGACTTCCCGGCTAATTACAAAGCCGATAGCCAATTTGTGGTCTGTTTTCCCTTCTATAACAGTTGTCAAGGTTAGCCTTTCTGTGGGTCCTCACCAATTCGACCAACATAACCATAACAACCAGTACTCGCTTACTGGTTTTGAATAAATAAAGGTGGAGTTCACCTTAAACTAACTGCGGTTCGTGAGACAAAAATACTGCCAATGAGGTCATGGTCCACTTCCATATGCCCTCAAGCATTCCGCCTTTTTCTTAACTAAAAAATTTTTGAAAGCTTTTTACAAATAAAATTCACGTAGGCGTGATAGAAGAGGATTTACAAACACATGCTTAAATTTGCTATTAATTACACGTTTCATAATGTTGAAAGTGTTTGTGGTACGCAACACGTGCGATTTAAAACTTAGCGTTGTCGCTTATGTTTTTAAATTGTTTAGAATAGTTCTCTCAAGTATATGTTCCTTTTAACTGCTTAGGAAAGTAATTCTGCAATCATTTAGCTTATCCATGGTCAATACCCTAAAGCTGCTTTATAATGATTTCAAATTGTCATCTTCGGTAGAACCGAAAAACCAAAATTGCCATTGTTTGCACAGACTGAACGTCTCATGTAAGAAATTTACATCTAACATAAAAGTATGCAAACAACTCTCATACCCATATCTAGGATCTAGTGCTATTCCTCTAGGATTACTTAAACCAATCGAAAGCAATGATGTTCTGTATGTTCCATCCACTGTACAGACATCAATACGTTTAGCTGCGCTTTCCGCGAAATACACCACCTTGGCAATCCAATCGACTGCAATGCCATCTGGCACAGCAAGGCCACTGGAGACTATAGCTTTTGGCTGCAAAATTAAAACACAATGATTGAGAAATTAAGTTCAAAATAATATATCCTAATAGTAAGCTTTTTCACAAAAATAATTTTTATCGTAGAGCTAGTCTTTCCCCATCTCTGCTGCCCTTTAACAATAACCTTCAATGGGCATAAATTTGATAGCTATGAACTGCAACAATACCCGTCACGTAGCATATACAAAGGACATCTAGAATTGAATTATAGCTTACCAAATAAAAAATAGTTACGAGTAAAAACTACCGTTCTGGGTTGCATTATCTACATTAAAGGTGTTTGTTGTGCAACAGAAAAACCTACGGCTGATATTAAATGGCTATCAATATCAGGAAAGATAGACAAATAAAGGGGGAAAAAGAACATTCGAGTTTAATGCATCAATTGAAGATAAGCTCGTTTCAGTCTCAGTCTAAAGCTGCGCTTCGAGAAAGCAGCATTTACAAAACAGCTATTAACAACTATCTTAAATGCCGTGCACATGAAACATGCCTATTATACGGGACAGAATTTCAACGGTGATGAGAAAGAAAATGATGCACGGGAATACGGAGACACAGAAACGCGAAGACACAGGAACGGTTACGACGAGTACCACAGAAAAACATAGGTTCACACCTGCACACGAGTGCAAGTAAGTATCAAGTCGTAGGCAGAAATAAGCAGCAGAAGAATTTTGCGTCCACGCATACACGTCCCTCCTATATCCATATTGCTGCTACTAAAATAGCACTAACTTGCAACAATTGTTGACTAACAGTTAAAAGATACCTCTTCATACCTTTGAAACTGAACCATCCTTGCTTGCATAGTGTGTAACATATATCTTATTTTTTGCAACATCAGTAAAATAAACTAATCCTTCTCGGACATCAAAATCCAAAGCAACAGCTCTTGATTGATTTGTAATAAAATCATTGTAATCCCCAGTGTATAAATCAAATCGTCTTATACTACGTATGTCAGCAAACATAATTTCTGGGTGTGTTGATGCTAGAAAGACAAAAACGTCAAAATGTTAGAATAAATAAAAGTACTGGTCCTAAACCTTCATATTTAAAAATTATTCATCTTTGGACATAATATATAGGGGCCCAGCACTGTCTGTTCTTACTCCACTCAAAGTTACTTTTGTTTATATCTACTGTCAATTAAAAGATAAACAGGACGAGGAAGGGTCCACCTGTTGATAACATTTTTGGACCTTTACAGGCATTTGAATTTTCCTTCTCCAAGCTTTGCCTTCTCTCTTATTTTCTAGTGTCTAGTTCCTTGGGAAAATACCTAATTATTTCCAAAATCACACTTAAGTTTGATAATCTTCGTAGAAAATTAATGTTTAGGTGCTAACGTCGTGTTTAAGTCTAAATTCTGACTTATTCTTTCTTGAATAGCAGCAACCAAGACAAAAAAGGTACCATATAACCTGTCATTAAAACTTTGAAATACAAAACTGACGCCTCTCGAGGTAGTTTTAATTCTCGCCGATATAATCCTACCAATTTTATCTAAGGTTCCCGCTCACCTGGCAATAGTGTCTGGATAAAAACCCTGATTAAGGGTGTGCCTTATACCGTACTTGGTGGCAGTTGAGTGAATCGACCAATTCTTGTGACTTTTCTGTTTCGCAGTGAACCTTACTTGTCAGTCGGTCAAGATCAATTAGACTGTACGGTACCTTCATATTTAAACCTTTCAAAAGTAACCCCTTTGGCATCACCGGACTATGACTTTAAAGTATAGCATTTATAACTATTTTACTTTTCAAATTAGTAGTAGCACGCAGGGCTAAAATTTTCGTTAAAATATTATCAAACATGCTGACTTAATACATCAGATTGACGACTGGGCACCTACAAACCAAAGTCGTCTTAAAATAGTGAATACTGATTTCATTAAATTGCAAGCTGCTACATCCACAATTATATCAAAATTACAATGATTAAACCACTATATATATCTTAACTAACTGCACCATCAGCTGCACTGACCCACTTCCAGCTATTTCACTGTAAGGACGGAAAATTAATTGTGACATCAAGTCGAAGACTAAATCAGCTCAACGCTCCCTTCTTGCTTATGTTAATTAAAAGGCTGCAGCAACGTCAACACAAATGCTACTTGCCCATAACGCATTTGCTTTTTACTTCAACAATGTCTCTGGGGCATTTGTACACAACCAGGTGGGCAAAGAAAGTATGATTGGCATAGCCAAATTTGTAAACTCCTTCCTGATAAAAAAAATCTGTATCCAAATACACAATGACATGCAAAAGGATGTGGGTGAAAAGAAAACAAGTAATATATTTCAAATTTGCAGTACCTCACAAATTTCCACGCAAACCCCACCCTAGCTCATCTAACTGTAAGGTAAAAGTTATCATAAGTTATCACATTGTGTAGGTCTAAGATAAGTTGCTACACATATTAGTCATATTGTACTCACTGTTATATCTGCATGTTTTAGGGGGTTCGAATATATATCCAACTGCACAATCACATTTATAGCTCCCGGGTTTATTGATACAAATTTGATCGCATGTTCCAGGAACATCACATTCATTTATATCTGAAAAATAATAGACCGAAATATAAATGCAACTAATACTTAAAAAAAAAGACGTATCGAGAAAACCACTTATAACAAATAATAAACTCCCAGTCTCTGACCTGACACTGCCAAAGATCCCGTCCAAAATCAAAAACTCAGCTTAGGCTAGGAATCTCAATGATGCTAGCACCAAAAATAGTAATAACTGTGATAATAATAATATCCAATAGTAGCAATCACAATTGTCGTTGTACCAGTACCAGTAATACTAGAAGCGATAATAATAGTAGTAGTAGTAGTAGTAGTAGTAGTAGTAGTAGTAGTAGTAGTAGTAGTAGTAGTAGTAGTAGCAGTAGTAGTAGAAGAGGAGG
>RDPX01000003.1:1799885-1840889 GCA_003991215.1 Morbakka virulenta
AGCAGTAGTAGTAGTAGTAGTAGTAGTAGTAGTAGTAGTAGTAGTAGTAGTAATAGTAATGTAGTAGTAGTAGTAGTAGTAGTAGTAGTAGTAGTAGTAGTAGTAGTAGTAGTAGTAGTAGTAGTAGCAGTAGTAGTAGTAGCAGCAGCAGCAATAGTCGTGACTATGCATATTCCAAAAACAAAAAACAACCGACAACTGCCTTTTTGCCTTTACCCAACTGACTCTGAAATTAAAAAATGGCTTTCTGTTAAAGATCACTGCTAAAAGGATTATGAATAAGATACAGATATTTAAGATACTCAAGACACAAATAACTTTCCCTACGCTCTAACTCAAATATGATATTCTTGTTCATGGGTGTGGTGGTAGAAGTGTTGGCATTACATTTATTACAAAGTTTTGTTGCAAAATGTCCTCAAGCAAAGGGGATGAAACATTTTTCGTCAAGCCCATGGAAAAAAGGTTTCAAAAGAAGACAATCTTATTTGAAACTATAATTAATTTTCAACTTTTTCACATTCACTTTTTTTAGTTGTATCTGGAGTGCCAGAAAGAACAGGACGAGTCAATACTATCACGAAAATTGGTACTTGGAATGTGTGAACAAAGTAGGAGAGCAGGAAAGCTGCGCAACTAGCATATGAAATAAAAAAAATACCAGCTTGATATCTTCGGCGTAAGTGAAACAAGCTGTGCAGGACAAGGAGATCTTACAACCGATGTTGTTACAGTACTATTTTCTGCCCAAGGGGGCGACCACATGAGAAGTGTTGGAACTATTTTGAACAAAACAGCCTCAAACGACTTCACAGGCTGGGAACTAATTTACGACAGAACCATAACACCTGGGCTAGAAAAGCGACACAATATTTGTTGTTCAAATATATGCTCTCCCATAAATAGCTTCATTACGTAATAACGATGATTTCTATGTTCTACTTTAAGACTCCACAGAAAATCTCCCGTCACATGACCTAAAGATAGTCATCGGCGATTGGAATGCAAAGATACGTGGCAACCGCACATGTGTGGAAAACAACACTGGACCCTTTGGAAATGCAATAAATACGAAAAACAATGGACGACTCACTGGGTTCTGCAACAACAACGACTTGTGCATTAGGCAGAAGTCCATACACAAGTTCACCTGGAAGTCCTGAGATGGCAACAATGAGGACGAAATCGATTACATCTGCATCAGTAGAATGTGGGGATTGTCACGATGAACGTCGGAGTCTTCAGAGTTCAAGATGTCTTTTCATTCCACCATCTGCTTATTGGAAAAGTCGGGCTTAAACTGAAAAAACTTGGCACGACAAAACAAAATCAGATATTTGCTCTTGAGAGCCTGACTAATCCGGACGCAACGGAAAGTAGGAACAAAGCAGGGATGCGGTAAAAGGGAGCGCAAATGAGGTAACAAGCTTCAGAAGAGGATAGTACCCAAACAGCAGTGGTTATCTGATGAAATCTGGCATCTCGTTGACAAAACTAAAGCAAAATGAGTCCAAGCGAAAACTAGACTTTACATAAAAAGTAACATTCCAGAAGGCCCACAAAGAAGCAAACAGAAGAGTCAAGGAAAACTCCATGAAAGATAATCAATTCTGGGTCGAAAGAAAGAGCATCGAAACTCAAGAAGCGAACAAAGAAACGACAACTCCGAAAAAAGCTCTAAACAGCAATTGTGGGTATCCTGAGAAAGGAACAGGCAGGCTCCAGAGAAGGCCGATCATGCTGCGGGCAAATGTTCGTCCTGGGAAACACAATTGAAGAAAGCATGGAATTCCAAAAGGAATTAACAACCAACTTCATCGATTTCCAGAAGGCCTTTGATGGTGTTCAAAAACCATCAGTACGAAAAATTCTAGCTTATCATGGGATACCCGATTAACATATCAACATAAGGATAACCCGTTAAACCAGACCAACAGCATAACTGGACTACGAATCGACCAAACGAAAACCAAAGCCTTCTGCACCCACCGCAATCCATACCAACCAATTAACCTTAACCAAACTGGAATCAGTAGACAAGTTTCCTTACCTTGAACATTTCTTCACGAACACGGAAAATGTCGAAACAGATACCAACGCCAGATTAAACAACACGTTTGAGCAGAAAATTGACTGTAACAATAAAAAATGAAAATGCTGCGTATTGTGCTTAACATAACAAGAAAATCTCCAACAAGATCCTTCACGAAAAATAGGTTCTCACATTAGTGGTCATATGCCAACGGTGGCTGGCAAAAAAGCGTAAGGTGCATGCAGAGTACTCTTTTGGACTCCAGAGCAAGAAATGTAGGTTAACAGGCCAACACTGACAGTCAGAATGATCACTGAGGTCGCTAGGAGACTAGAGGGCCACCGAGTTATCGAATGAGCTTGATCTGGATAGGAAATTAAGTTTCTGCCACCGAATTAGTCAGATGCGTTTAAGTAAAAATGTAATTAAGAGGTGGAGCTGGTGTCTTATTAGCTGAAGTACCGTAAAGTTTTAACATCAGTAACACTAAAAACGTAGTAAGAGAGCTCCCTAGAAGAAATTATCACCATACTAAACAACTGTCATCAGGAATTACTAATTGTTCTGCACCCAGTCCCAATAAAACATATATAGAAACATGAAGCACCGGTTTCAAAGTACCAGTCATTACCCCACTGGGCATGCAACATTAAGATGTACGAAATTGGTTAGGAAAATTGCTAGGACGGCTTGACCTTTCATATTTCCTTATTTTAGTGCATTTTTAACTTATTTCGTTGACTTTCTTTCATCTGTTTTAACATGTATGACCTTTGTTGCCTATCATAACTATTTCATAAATGTCATTTTTAGTAAGAAAATATCTTCTAATATGACAACATAATATGAATTTTTAACTCGGTCTAAAATGCTCTTACCTTCACAGGTATCTCTGTCTTTTCGCAATTTGTAACCATGCTTACAAAAACAGACTGCTTTCTTTTGAGGTGTAGGCCTGCAACCAAATTCACAATTCCTTTTTTCACAGCTGCTGACCACTGCAAAGTAAAAGTCAAGACTGGCTATATTCAGACTGTCTAGAAACTATGTTACATTCTTTCTTAATTTAGTCTCGTTCATGTGATAAAAAAAATTTCAGCGGATAAAAGGAGCTCTGCTACCACCCCCACCCCCACCCACACCCACACCCCTGCACTCAATGTGATTTTGACCGGGAGTTTTTACTAGTCCGGGTTTATTTGCGGTTCTTTTTCTATCTTCAATCCTGAGTGCAATAAAATTTGCGGCTATATAAAAACACAACAGACCATAACAAAATGGTCAATAAGACTCTTTATTCTTATTTGCCCGCAAATATCGGTGTAAACAACTAAAAGCTATAAATACAGAACAAGAATTTTAATTAGAGGAGCAAAGTGGTGATTAAATACAACTCTTGCTCGTTCAAAGACCATACTTCAAATAAAGGGCTAACAAAGGATGTTTTTATTTCAATAACCTACCAAACCCTTACTGATGAGATGTGCGGGGACGGTGGGTGAGGTTGATGGCCCTAAAAACGTGTAAAAAGGAAGTTAGTGTACATTCGACCATTACCAGAACTTTCGTGCTAACGTCTCAGGTTTATTGACGATCACTGAGGAAGTATTAAAATTTCCAAATTACTGGAACGTACGCTTAAACAAAGACTTCCACCAAGCTTTTCTTATCTCTTCTTAAATTGGCTTCCTTAATCCACTGGCACCTCCGACCGGTCATTAATTCCAGTAATATGGCAACATAAAGTACAACATGATAAAATGTAGTACAGTATCGTATAATATAGTGTAATAAAATATAATATAATATAATACATAGTATAATACATAATATATAGCAAAATAACGTACAGGATAGGGTAGTATAGTATAATATTGTATAGTACAGCAAGGCATGGTATAGTAGGCAAGCATAGACTACAGTACAATAGAGTAAAATACAGTACAGAACAGAATAGTGCAATATAGCACTGTGTAGTACAATGTAGTACAGACTAATATAGTCAAGTACAAAAAATAAAAGCAAAGTACATAACATTACAGTGCATTAAAGTAAATTGCTATAACTCCGATGCGGTGAAAATAAATTAGATTATGATGCAACATTAAAATACGCTTTCAAAATGTGATAGAGGCACCACACCACAGTAGAAAACCCTGTATTACACTTTAATTTCTTTACAGCAGCTATTCGAGTTTCTTTTTCCTAGTATAGTTTTGTCTGTGTATTTTCAAAGCTTTTGTTTTATGAAGTTGAAAATTTAACTTGAGTATTCTCTGGAGTTATTCCATTAGCTATCATTTTTGCACTTGAACGATTTTTTGTGGGTCGAAAAAATTACGTTTAAGGCAAATTTTGTTGACACTTTGTCCCTCAAACCAAAACAAATGAAACGCATTTATCTGTAAAGTTTCTTTGTTAACTTGCGTCTAAAAAATACAAAATTTATTGTAACGATAGAAATAACCATTTTATAGGTCAGTTAATGATACTTACTGCAATTAGCTCCTTCATCAGAGTTATCTCCGCAATCGTTATTAGAATCACAAACTTTTGATATATTGATGCACCGTGATGTCCCAATGCACATCCACTGTCCATTTGGGCAAGAAAATGGATGGTCTACGGGAACAAACATAAAAAGAAAACCACGGATGCAAGTTTGGCGTATCACTAGAGGGCCTGCTAAGACAATATTTACAATCCTATTTAAGTTCTCCCCAAATCTAAATCACAAAGTAGTGTGGGAAGGTTAAATGGAAACAAAAATCACAAAAGCTGTACATAATCTTATAGCAGTAAAAACGCATCTTCGACGACTTGTAGCTGGTGTCTTATCAGTTATGTATGGGACATCACCCAGGACATCGACGTAAACATTGTAAGAATTCTTGGTAATCACATATCTCATTTATCTTTTCCATTCAAGACCAATACATTTACAAAACAAGCACCTACAACTACGTATGAACATTATCTTGGCGGGATCAGGTCACCCTGACAAAGGCCATTAAGGAAGTGACCTTGTATAAGATTCACCTAAAGGACGGCCACAGGCAAATTTAGTGGAGTAGGCTACATAGTATATGAGATACATGTTACTATCAGTCAAAATGTATCAGTTAGATATACAACCAGCACTGTTGCACAAAATGAAACCTGGGGCCAACCACAATGCATCTATTTGTGTTCAGTCTCCTTCGTATTGCATAGTGGAAAGCAAACTAAGTTATTTTCCTCGAATGTAGCTTCCTCGTGCTTCTTGGTAAATTAAGCTTTTGCAATAATAGGAACTACGAAAGGAATTAGCCGTTTTAAATTTTACCTAATTAATAACACCTTTTCAATGTGACATTGGTTCCAATTTCCTAGAAATTTACTTTGCTCATAATTCTGCTATGTAATCAAGCATAAAACTGCTAGGTTTTCAAAACTACTTTGACGAACTGTAAGACCGGTCATAGATCTGATTGCGGCAAGTATCATAAAAATCTAATATTGGTTCCAAAATATATCTTGCTATTGTTACAAAAATTCCTTTTTACACCTCCTCAATATTCTTTTCAAATGATCAAAAATGTTTAGCTCACACCTAATACCACCCTTATATGGGATGCCAAACGTAATGGAGCTTAAGACTTCAAAACGAATCGACGCGCCTCAGCTGTGTAAGTTGGGGCCCGTTCGGGCAAGTTGGAGCAAGTTTGGGCAATTTAGGGCAAGTTTGGGCAATTTAGGGCAAGTTTGCGCAAGTTCGGGCAATTTAGGGCAGTTTCGTAACCTGGAGGTCGCCCCTGGTGTATAATTCAAAACATTAACAACTCGTTTTACGTAAACAATAAACAGCAAGGTCATACCACAGGCCTCTTCGTCTGAATGGTCACCACAATCTTCCTGGCCATCACATCTCCAATTTTGAAGGATACAATGTCCATTACGACACTGAAATTCTTTATTTACATCACATTTCCTTTCTAGAAGAAAAGGCAAGAAGTAACTACTTTGAGTGACTGACTGACTGCATAAGAAAATATAATGATTGCATTAGAAAATAGCTGCGTGTTAAGTGAGTGAGTACATGAGTCAGGGGGTGATATATTGGGTCAATCGTGGGTCGGGGCGTCAGTCATTACGTCAGTGAGAATCAGTACTTCAGTCAGTGAGTCAGTCGATTAGTGAGTCGGTCGATCAGAGTCAGTCGATTAGTGAGTCAGTCGATCAGTGTCAGTCGATTAGTGAGTCAGTCGATTAGTGCGTCAGTCGATTAGTGAGGAAGGAAGGCAGACAGGCAGGCAGGTAGGCAGGCAGTGTGTGGCGTGAGGCCATGTGTACCTCAGTCAGTGAGTGAGTGACACAGTTCATTCGCTTCAGTATGTGAGCGGATGTTTCTGGGTATGGACTGTGTCTGAATTACTATCTGACTTTCTAATGCACACAAAATAACTTTGTTCATACCCCCAAAAAAGATTTTAGAAGTAAACAAAATAATACTTTATTAGAGCTTGGGAGCACCTCAGGTCAACAAATGTTGGTTATCCAGTACACAAAAAAGTCTGAATCGATACGAATTTTAGTTCAAGTAAAACGATAAAAAAAGATTGGACGATCACGTGTTATAAATCTTACAGGTCATATATACACTTTGAAATAAATAGCTACTTAAAATCCTCGTAAACATGGAAGAATCTGGATACGTAATTTTCTACTTACTACAATCACTTCGTTCGTCGCTACCATCAGCACAATCTTTGTCTCCGTCGCAAACCCACTCTTCAAGAATGCACTGTCCATCTTTACAACGATATTGCCCTTCTCTACATTGTCGACTTGGTGCTATCGACCCTGAAAATGAAAAAAAACTATGTATCACTTGTATAACTTTTAATGAAAACATAAATCCTCATATGTTCTTATGATATTAAATAATAGCTTAGTTCAATAGCTAAATTACGGCTATATATTTTATTCTGTAAGTAAGGGACTTTCAAGTTCCTGTTTAATATCTGCGTTTAATATCAATGTTACTATCAATTAAACTCAAACATAAATTTTTATACAAGCTTTGTATCTGAATTCACATCCTGTAGATATGATGCAACGACATTAAATCATACTCAACTACAACCCTAATAAAAATAAAAATTTTATCTTAATACAAACTTTTTTACTTGCGATCACATTTTAGTAACTCAAAAAAGGTGCATTCATCAATACATACCACACCCTAATTCATCAGAAAGATCACCACAGTCGTCATCACCATCACAAGCCCATTGCTTCAGGATACATTTATCATTTTTACACCTAAAATGGGTATCCGTACAATTATGCTTTTCTGTAAAAATAAAAAAGTATTTATTTAACATGCAGGAATAACAAAGGTATGATATTTCGCAAATATACAATAAATTGTTTATGAGCTAACGTGACCAAATAGAATGAAAAATGGAATCAATTTTTACACAGATTGATTCAATATACATTCACATATAAATAGATAATTTATCTGAATATCCAACTTTGTGTTTATTTTGTGGATAAGACCAAGTATATCCACAATATATTAATAAGAAATAATCGAGTTTTTTAGACTTTCGTATGGATCATTCGAATCAGCACCCATTACTTGGATAATAAAAGCAACCAAAAACATTGGGAACTGTAAAAACTCACTTCATTTCTGTTTTTTTACTCTGGCGTCTTTGTCCAATCGAGTGACAGCGAAAAAGGTTTCAACCAAAAGAAAATTTTATTCCAACATTTAAGTTTTGTACCAACATTTTTTTATTTCTTTACTGTAATGTAGAATCCCAGAGCCACTGTTTGTGCGTCTCGCAAATTTAACTCCCTATTATCCACAAAGATAAATATTTTCCGATTAAAAATGAATGGCTCATCATTTATACTCACCTACATCCCTGGGCCCTACTAAGGAGACTCTTAACTATGTCATATGCAACAGTCTACATACTAATTCGGGTTTACGTGTTTTAGCGATAACGGATAACTTCTTGTAATGCATTCTATATTCACTAATGTTTACCCTACAACTCTGTTTACGGCAATACTAAAAATTAGGCTGCAGTCTGAACAGGTGCCCACAGATACCATATAAAGGATGACTGCTCTACAGGGGAAAAATCCTTATAAAATTAAAAAAATATTCTGTTTCTAAATAAATTGCTTACCACACTGCTTTTCGTCCGAGCCATCACTACAATCCGTATCCCCGTCACATTTCCACCATAAAGGAATACAAGATGTCGCACCACTGTGACATTTAAATCTGTTGGATCCACAATTTATTTTGGCTGTAAATGCACAAGTATAAACAAATCTCATAGAAATCAAATATTTCATGCTTTTTTGTTACTATTCCCCAAAAGTATACAAACTACAAATCCAGTAAAATTCCAGTAATACTACATACAAATATTTATCAAAGAATTATAATACAGCATTACATCATTGTCAGCACCATGAAACTGGAAAGCAGCAAAGGTAAAAAATATCTTGGTTAGGGGAATCAAATTTTCTGGTTTTTCAGAAAAAATATTCTAAACATATGTACTGCTCGGATAGCAAACAATAGGCACGCCATGTATGAACAAAAAACAAACAATTACAAATATGTTGAATACCATATCTGCTTTGTCTCAAATTTGCTTGTTAGCAGTTCGACTGGTCTGTGTGTTCACTCTTTACTACTCGTCCAGTAATACATTTTCTCTAACGCAAAAGTCAAGCTCTAAATACTTTTTTCACCCTTTTTGTAATCAAAATATCACTAAAGGAATTCACATTCTATTCCCACTTAAAGCACACATGTCTAATGAAAGTTTCTATTTTTATCATTCCCAGCTAAAAATTTACATGAAAACTTTAATTACCTAAGAAGATTTAGAAACGGGCCCTTCAAATATTCAGTAGGAGCTTTTTTTTTTACAATTGTTTCACTTTCCATTAAAATCGCCTCATGCATTTTCCTGGCCATTCTTCACGTAGCATCATCATTTTTAGTATTTCACTTCCTCCGACCTCCTAGGATACTTCCACTTTGAAATTGTTTCTTCTTTCCTCAATCCAAATGCTGGTTGGTGATATTAAATGAAGCCTTTCGTGGGCCTTTATGATACGTCACCATGGCAGTGTTATCAAAAAAACATTAAACATCAGTAAAAACAATTCCGGCCTCTAATTCTGCGCAAAGGTGTACCACAAGGTTCCTTTGTAGCCCCTTTCATCCAGCCTATCGTCTTGATCTCTAAAAAGTGCATGTTACAACGTCAACGGTTGTTCAGGTACGGAAAAGCATGACCGTAGTGTCAAAGTCCCACGAAAACTTTAATTTCAATAAGTGTTTAACTTTTAATCAAACTTGGCTGCTTGTCCCTACTGTTTATGTGTTGTTTTAGGTTTTTTTAAAAAAATTGGTAATAACTGGGAATAATTCACTTAGTCTTGTTCACTTAGTCTTCGACAAGAGTCCACAGTATTTCGGCGGTACTCGTATGTGCATTCTCATAAAAACAGCACCTGCGTAACAGTTCTGCAAAAACAAACAAATGTTGCAATCTGCAAAAAACTTTTGCTAACAACCAATCAGAAGCATACTTTGACACTACGAACTTCTACACTATGCTTTTCCGTACTTGAATATTGGTTTCCTATGCGAAACCAAAGTTACCACTCCAACAGACTCGATTAATCTTTCAAGGAATGATCAGGACTAGTTAGTGGCTACATCAAAGCTACTTCCACTGGTCTACATCCGATTCTTTGTAGGGCTTGGGCACGATGTCATCAGAAGGAATCAAAGTATACTCAACGTTCGTAAACGTACTTTAGGGAGCACTCACATTTTCCGACCAGTTACTTTTCCTACACAACGTAACGTTCGACTCACAATGCCATTGTCGACTCGAATGCAGTTTTAGGGTATTAAGCAAGATAATTACACATCTACCTTAAACAGACGCCAGCACAACTCGAAAATCAAGGTAAATCTCCACATCTAACATCAAAAAGTCTGTATCTCATTTGGTGAGAGCTGAAATGTTGTTATTTAAACCTTGAGTTATATCCATAACTGGCTACGTTCAACACGTCCAAATTAAAGTCATGCAATGCACCCTTCGACTGAACTGGAATTTACGCCCAGCTTAAGGAGTTCTATTGAGAAAGAAACCCTTTTGTATGCAAAAGTCATTTAAGTGTCTCATTGAAGTTTATTGGTTCATTTAAATAACCCAGAATGGATTAGCGTGGTCGACAGGACTCCATGATTCTGGGGACTTTACAGCAGTCATAGCAGAATGCAACTCCCACTGGCAAATGTTACCAAATTATAAGAAAGGACTGTTCGCTTTTGTAAAGGGCGTGTCATTTTCTAAACCTCTTAAGCAAAATTCCTTGGCTCTTTTAAATGATGAAGGTGCCCCCATACTGACACTAAATCAGTGAATTACGAACTGAAAATACCTATTTTACAAAAATAACCGTCAAAGCAAGGGAGTTGCGATTTAAAAGCACAAACGAGCAAATATGTAACACCATACTTCGTATAGCATCTAAATACTAGTGAAATGTCACTGTAAGTAAGATGATGTTTTAGTATCACTCTCTGTTGTTCAATGGCAGTAACAAAGGGCAAAAATACAACTGCCCACCATCTCACCGTGCTCATGCGTGTAAAAAATTACTTTTATACTCAACAACATGCTCTGACAACTAAAAACACGTCAGGATTCATCGCAAGAGAAACTGCATTGATGATATACATACCGCATCCTTTTTCATCACTCCGATCTTCACAGTCGTTAACTGTATCACAGCGCCACGATTCGGGTAAACAACGTTTACTTTTTACACATTGAAAAGACTTCGCAGGGCATTTTCTGGACTCTGAGAAAGAAATTTGTCAAAATGTCATTCTAACATTATACGTGCTATAAATCCAATTTAATATATCGAAAAACGCTCACAGTGCGCAAACGGTGCATGAAAAGAAAAGCAACTGCAGTCGCTGAATATCCTCGAATTAACTTCCCAGGTGCTTACTGACCAACGGCAGTTTAAGAAGAGGGGTTATTGGAACGGGGCTCATTTTATTTGATGGGGTGTTAACTGGAGTGTTAACTATATGACAATACTGAATTTTAGGTTTAATGGGGCTTGTATTATTTTCCACTCCAAACTGCATGATGGATCTAACTTAAAATATGGTATTTCGTTACAAACAATCTAACATTTTGGATGACGATTGTCGAATTGCTCTTAACTGTCGAGGATCCACCCCATGGTCTCTCGTCGCCATGCTTTCAGATTACCGCATTCGTTCGTTTAACTGGCACCATTAATAACCTCTAAAGGATTTGTTCAAAAACAGATCAGGTGCTTCAGAAAAATTGCTGAGTCGCAGAAAATAAGGTTTCGTTAATCCTCCTCGAATGAAGTGACTGAGTGGCTTAAGTGAGAAAGTAACGAGAGAGTCCTAATCCTTGGAGCAAAGACTGAACGAAAATGAAAATCAAAATAAAGGTGTGACGTTTATAAAGGAACTTCTGGTCTGACATAACTACTCTATAGTTAGCCCCTTTTAATCCAAAGGAATTCTGTTTTTCACCGTTACAATTTACGACCAAGCATTGTCGAAGTTATTATTTTGAGACCGCGTCACACAAAACCGGGTTTCGCCCACAGCAATGCTAATAACCATATCACAATCACTTTCAGTCCGCAAATACCTCACATGAATTGCACTTGTGCTTGCGTGTTTTTGTGTATGTCTGTCTCTGTATCTGTCTGTGTGTCTCATGTCTCACACACACGCATTCATACACACACACGCACATACATGTACACACAAGTGCACACACATATCTTTCTTAAGTGTTGGTACAGGTAAACATTTGCTCTAGTTGACATATTTCTAATGAAACAAAATAGTGTCACTGAATCACAGATCCGGTATGGTTTGGAGATTAGTTGTCCGCATAGTTTTGATTTGGCAAGTTTTCTCCGGCCGGATGCCCTTCTTTACGCCAACCAGGTATCGGCGGTGTCCCTAGCCTTTGGTCTAAGGACCTGCTTACAAGGCAGTGAGATTACGCTCCAATGGCCGGTGACCTACTGGATGTTCCTACGCCCACGTATCCGCATATCCAGTCCATATTCCCTGGTTGTTACTTATAAAATCTTGTACTTCCAGAGAACGATGAAACGATTTACACATCCTCGCCTTTTTCACAACAACAGTTTTGATACTCGTAATAAATTGGATAACGACTAATTCGGAGAAAGAATTAGTCGTTATCCAATTTATTACATCACGCTTTATCCTTCTCTTTCTACTATCGCCTTTAGGGCATTTCGCAAAGCACCATCAGTTCCGTGATCATCTTGATGTTCCAACATGGTAACCATTATACTGAAAATCTGCTCCTATTTGGACTAATGCGCTACTGAACTTCGCCGTAAAATTCGTCATGTTGAAGACGCCTTACTTGGCTGCTGGGCTGTTTTCAGCTTGTTTCCAATTTTACTCTCCTTCAACAGGAAACTTAAGGCAATTTACAGGTGTCAGCCTTTTTCAATTGCATCTCGGCCACATCTTATGTGAATGCTACACCTTCGCAAGAGCTGACGACTATTGACATTACTGTTCTGAAGGCAAATGTTGGGGTTATTTTCGGTTCAGTAAATTAGAATTATTGGGTCCATTTGATCTAACCGGTTGTCTGATTTTTGGGGGGGAAAGCTTCAAGTAGTTCAGCTTGATTACACCAGTGCTTAGGGTGTGTTTCTATTTTAAAAAATTGCATCGTTTGTTAATAACAGCTCACGCATTCTTTCACATTGGATGATAGAGAGGAGTTCACAGCATATATTTATCTTTAATATCTAATATATCTACCATATCTTCTGGAGACGTTGGGGATCATGGTTTTCCATCATCCGCTTTTATCTCTAGCAAGCTGAATTATCGTAACTGTAGTAAAATTATCATTTGTTCCTTCATTTACCAATCTGCAAAAATTATCTAAATATGCTACTCCCTGCTTCCCTCTGGTTCTTGTTCCTTATACTTTCCTTAACAAAATGGTAGTGTCTAGCCCTACTTTACGTAAAATGTGACCTAAAAATCGTGACTGTGTTTCTCGGATACGACTGATTAAATATCTTCCAGATTGTGCCATTACTAATACTTCATCGTTACTTTTCCTATCAGTCCACGGGATTTTTAACATGCGACAAAAGAAACACATTTCTGCTGCTTTAATTATTCGCTTAAAATCCGGCATTCACTTTCGTAACCAAAAATTGGTGTTACATAGCTATAAATGTTTCTTCTTCGTAATTCTTTTGTTAACTTTCGATTTGTAATGATACGTCGGAGCTTCCCGAAAACATCTTTCGCCATACCGATTCTACGATTTACGTCTTTATCACACCTATCATCAGATGTAATTATGCTACTAAAATAGTTGAATTTATCTACTTGCTCTATTTGTTCGTTATTTATCATCACTGAACAAATTTTCCTTGCTACATCTTTTGGAATGACCATGCATTTGGTTTTCTTGTGGTTCAAGGCAACTGCTTTATCACTACTCTCTAAAATTATTTTATTCATTAATGCTTGTAAGTCACTTTGAGACCCTGAGATTGGTGTTGTATCGTCGGCATATCTTATATTACTTACCTTTTGGCCTCCAACAATAAATTGTGTCTCTTCAATTCTCTGAGAATAAGTTCACTGTGTAAGTTGAATAAATCAGGTGAAAATATGCATCCACCTGTTTGTCTAACACCTTCTTTAATTGGTATGTATCTGATTATTTCTGTTATTTCTGATACATATAGATTTATACATATATTGATAGATTTCGGAGAAGTCTAATGTCCTTCCCATCTAAATCTAAATTTTGTAGTATGTCGATTAGGACTTCATATTTAGCCTTATCATATGCTTTTGCGTAATCTAGAAAACATATGTACAACTCTTGTTGGACCTCAGTAGCACATTCACTTAATCTCCCTAACATTTAGCCACACTGCTGTTCAATAATTTCTGGCATGCCTTTTGACCGTGCACGCATCATTACTATTATAAGAATTAATTTTGTCATATGACTCATCAAGCTTATAGTTATATGAAGCTCACATTGTACTGTGCCGGGCTTCTTGGGAAGAGTTGTGAAAATTGACTTTGTGAGATCATCTGGCATTATTCCGCTGTCGTAGATTTCGTCAATTATTTCTGTTAATTTCTCTATACCGATATGGCCTGCTGCCATCATACGTTCAGTAACAATGTTATCCGGTCCTGGTGCTTTACCATGTTTCAACTTTTTTAATGCTGCTTCAACTTCTGATTTCATGATATATGGGCCATCAGCGTGTATACGAGACCATAATATCTATAAAGCCAGGAGTTAAAGTGGAATCGGATAAACTTTCCTACAAGGAAACGGCAAAGCTAATGGAATCAAGTAATAAGGCTGTCACGAGACTGGTATCTTGGTGCAAGCATCCAACGGAATATTTCAATTGCTAGTTGGTTAAGTCGTTGTCGAGATACCCCAGTTGACGAACCATGCTTTGAAACCAGGTGATAAAAACGGATCAAGGGCTATTGTAATTTGTAAAAACTAGGAAATCGGCCTTGTTGTTTCGGTCAGGGACTTCAGAAATACAAAAAGATACCCTGACATTAAAGGCTGGGGAAAAAACCTACTGAAAATGCTACTGGCAACAGCCAATAATCCGTGAAGATGTCGACATCATTGCATTAATCCAAAGCTTTCTAGTATCTGCTTTGTTTCTCAAAATCACCATTTATTGGAAAGACACGATTTCTAGACGTTTATAATGACTGTTCGGTTCATAGCTATATAGATACCAATCCAATTTAACCTGGAAGGTGGAAGGGTTAACGATGTTTGCAAATTTCAACGTGTAACCTCATTCTGAAGTGGATGTTGTTTAAGATAATTTCTCTTATCATGCAGTTTAGTCGGATGTGCTTAGATTCGCGGATCTAAGTTGTTTATTCTATTTGGGGAGAAAAAAATTAATATATATATATATACATATCGCGATTCCTTTATCTTTGAACGTATTTGAACAAATTTTTGGTACTGAAACTGATATACAGTAGCTAGAATAACTACTTAAGACATCAGATGTCCAAAATCTCTGAATGGTGTGATTTAAGCTGCAAAGTAGAGGACCTAACTTGCTTTATTACCCCAAAAGTGCAAACATAACACTTTACAAACATGGCCAAATCATTAAAATCAACATCAATTATATTCAAAACCTTTCTACGTCTGTCGCAAATTCCAGACGTGCAAGACAATTTAACTTCATTTTTTCAAATCTCACCTGTATTACCTCTGAAATGTTTTTCCGTAATGCTTCATCTTCACATTAAACCTTTCGTGTATTAAGATACATTGCTGATGTGTAAAACGTAAGAAAATACAATCCTGTCTTCTAATTCTTATTGGGGCATCGGTTTTTTCTGTTATTTTTTCGTGTCTGGTGGCACTTAAAATCTTAAAATCATATATTTAACATCATAGTCATTGTTTTCAAAATAATATTTATGACAAGGTTTTTTAAGTTCTATTTATCCCCCAAAGATACTCCCACAGCCCCAATGTTCTCCACAGTTACAAAATGCTGTCACTGGTTACCATATCTCTTTAGTTCCGACCCGGCGACTATCAGGAATCTGTACCAGTTTCCGCCTTTCTTAATAGAATTCCATTATCAATCAAATACAAACATACAAGTTTCCATCAAAGTAACATTACTTCTTAAACAGCTGGGTGTCTGTGCAATGAACTGTGCATAACTTAAGTGAGCGTGTGTATGGTACGTATCTTACATATTAATGTTGCCATAAATATACACTCTTTCAGTTAACCAAACTGCAACATCTGACTAGTACATTAATTTTAAATATGACAAGTTTGTCACTACCAAATTAAAGCCATTATTTCCACATATGCTAGACCCTTGTTTCTGGCAAAATATGTCCCCATATCTGAAAGTGGCATACAGTTATTTCAACTTTCACACTGCTGTAAACATCATAGAGCAACACTACTTACTACAAAAGGCTGCCTCGTCACTACCATCAGTACAATCAGGTTCACTATCACAGACCCATCCTCTTGGAATGCATTGTCCACTTGCGCATTTAAAGCGCGGACTACTACAGTTCTCTGAAAAAAGAAAAAATCACTTATAAACGCTTGTAAGTATTAATCTCCAATGATAGCACTGAGCAGGTTGGCGACAGGTAACCCTTTATGTCGCGTTGGTCCACTGATATCATTGAACACTAATTAAGATAGATGGATGGATATAAATATATATATATATATATATATATTAATTAGTGTTCAATGATTCTAAAATGAATTTTGGCCTAATTTTTCAGCTCAGTATCTGCAATATATCAATTTTACAATAAAGTAAAACGAGCACAAAAGCGGCAGGTAGCAGTACAGAATTACAAAAGCCTGATGGCGTCATTACCTCACTACTACCACCACCACCGAAAATAAAAGAGAAAGAAAAAAAGACGACAAAAGAAACCTGTATCGCCTTTGATTTTTACATGATTTGTTTACGAATTTTGTGGGGATTTTCTTTTAGGGTGAAAAAATAGTAGTCGATAATCTTAGCTATTGCCAAAAAATGTTTGCAGTGCCGCAAGTTAATTTCCCTGTAATCTCCATTGCGACCTGATAGCCTGATTTCAAAAAAGAAAAAGACTGATCTTAAAATTCAATAAATTTGAAAATGGGTTGGCGGATCTGATCATATTTTTCAATTTAAGTCTTCCACATGACAATCGCCTGTCCGGTCTGTACCTCTTCCAAGCCACATTCTTTGATACCAGCAACTTGATCTCTCGTTATCTGGTTCAAGCCTCTCTTTCCTTTTTAACAATAAAAATCTCATAACACCTACTCTTATTACAATCCATCTACTGTTAGTGAAGCAATGTTAAGGAAATGTGTATATGTATTGAATAACCTGCCAACCAACATTAAGGGTGAAACGTAAAAACAGTGGAAATGAATGCTGGCAATTGTCATGAACTGTTGGATTTAACGACATACAAAAATTAAATTACTATAAACAGTAATTACATACGGTAACTTACAAAATAAAACCTAGAATAAAACAAAAGCTTAATATACCAATGAATCAAATACGCACGCTATCGTAAGGTCTTGTGCCCTAAATGCCAATCAAAGCATAAGGACCGACCAAGGATTCACCTTTTACGACCTCTGGAAATAACTATAAATCACCAGCGTGCTTTCTACATTCTTTGACCTCTTTGGCTAATGCCGTGCGATTAACTTTACGAAACAATCTTTCCACATCCCGACTTGTTTGCAAATTCGTTTAGCTTTTATCTTACTTCACTAAAACGCTGTTCAGCTGATATGGATTTGACATTTAAAATTCCCTACACTATGTCTATTTTGGTTGGTTTTTCTTTTACATCTTCCATTTTTCTCTTCCAATATCTCATTTTCTTTCCACAACACTTCACCATGAAAATCCAATAAAATATCTTTTTTTTTTATTGTCAATTGTTTTTCTCCGTTTTCTGAATATCACAGTACGTTTTACAGTAAGCTGTCTGCAACCTGTAATTCAAGTAAAGTTTGGTAACAAATCTGTCAAAAATTGAACGAATTTAACTATTTATTAATAAAAGTTCGTTTTAAACGTTTCAAAATTTAAATTTAATCTGCAGATTGTCTTTCAGCAGTTAAATAAAAAATAATATTTTCATGAAGCGTTTGGCGAAATTATTTTTTCGGTCAACAAAGTAAATTGCAGCGGGAAGTGTGACCCATGGAAAATATAAAACAAAAATACCGTACACAGTTAAATCCAAGATGATGTCGAGAAATACCTAAAAGCCTGTAGTCATATAGACTAGTTTAATTGAAATCACAACAGTAAGTTTTATTGATATAGAATGCGACGAAAAATATAAAAAACATTTTTTTTCCTGCAACTGATGTTCAACACTGCAAACTTTAAAAGAACCAAAAAAGTATGAAAACCATTATTAAACTGTGATGCTTATTCTAAAAGTATCTTGAAATATTCCTCGATGTTTTTATGTATTATTAAACTGCTTATGAGTGTCGAAACTTTGTACAGTAATAGTATGGTTAAATTGATAAAATTTACATGGCACTGACAAAATTAATGATTTCCAAGCCTTTTCATAAAAGCTATTGAAATATACGGCCTATTGTTTTTTTGTTTGTTTTTTTACGTCATTTTTTCCCAGTAACTGGGGCTCAGACGGTGCCCTTCAGAGGGACTTTGATTTGGCAATGAGGAATTTCTTGGCCGGATGCCCTTCCTGACGCCAACCTATGGCTTTTTTTTTCTTTGCAAAGTTCCAAATTCTCCTCGACAGCTCGGGGAATCGAACCCGGAACTCTTGGTTACTGTGCAGTTGCACTAACCATTAAGCCACGGCTCTTCAAAAATGATTAAAATGGTAAAGATTTTTCCGTAAAATACAATGTGTGTGAGGCAATGACAATTGACACATTAGTTATGGCTTCTTTGCGATGTGCCTTACGTCTCACACCAGAAGTCAAAAAACTTTAGTGGATAAAAGAGAAAAACTCATAAACCCTAAAAAAATACAATCCATTCCAGCTGGAAGGAAAGCAGATATTACACCTTAATCGTTAATTTCCATAATTCGATCCAATGAAGGTCGTTAGGGAGGATGGGTTCGAATCAACCTCGGTCGCAAAAAAAAGTTCGTCACACGCTTACATTATTACTCACTTACAACTTTCTCCTCTTACTGATTATGGATTCATTTAATTAAACCTGACAAAAATCTAATCGGGAATAACATTTTTAATTCTACAAATTGAGCGAGCTTTTTTCAGACAATTGACAAATGAAACTTTCAACTCTCGTTACCGAGAGCTACATAAACGTGCGCAAATACCATAATGGGGGTTGAACCTTTTAAACTACCTGCGGGTCATTCATTCCAACATGCTATTGTGACTTTTTTCCCCTGTAACTTACCGCAGAGAAGTTCGTCCGAGCCATCTTTACAGTCTCTTTTGGTATTACATACTGAAGTCCTTGGAATACACTCCCCGGATTTACACTGAAACTGCTTATCACCACATTTTTCACCTGAAAAGAAAGAAGAGTCTTATGGATTTGAAAGAAAACAAAACAAAATAGCAGGCTTGGAAATTCTTGACTCTATGAACTCAGTGGAAGTTATGGATATACGGGGCTTTATCAGATCCAGAGTCGTAGTCTTTTACAGCGCTACCTTCCGCGAGGTACTTCTTCCATCGTCAGCCTGACGATGGGACAAGTATCCCACAAAAGGTAGTACAGTAAAAGGTTATCACTTGTGCTACAATACAGCTCATATATATATATATATATATATGTAAAAAGGGGTTTGTGGACAGAGTAGGGTGTTGCCCAGAGTATTTCTCTTTCTGAGTCAATAGTCTGTAACATGCACCTCTCCACCTTACCATTGAAGGATTCCATCGTTTCGCTCGTGTACGGTCAATTCTATATGTAAAAAAAGGATTTAAGGACTAAGCAGGGTGTTGCCCAGAGTATTTCTCTTTCTGAACCAATAGTCTGTGACATTCACCCCTCCACTTACCATTAAAGGATTCCACCGTTTCGCTCGTGTACGGTCAATTTTCAGTCTTGTCCAGTTCTGGTGTGTTTTGTGACAACGGCCGTCTCTTACCACCTGCTTGTGTTTGATTAAAAACCATGACAAGAGCTACACCACCGAAGAATTTTACGGTGTGTGTATCAATTACTGCAGAAGTACACAACGATGAAAAGATCTAAGCAAGACTGGAAGCCACTTTAGTGCATAGGGTTATATTTCTATTTCATTTGCTTTCTTTGTAGTTCCTTTTATATCTATTCATTTGCTGGTTTCTTCCCTCTCCCAATTCCACATCGAATAACACTTAAAAACTCAGTAATATGCAACTTATAACGGAGAAAAGAAATGATCGCTGTACTTCTTGCAATGTGGCTGAGGCTCGATCCAGGATCCTCTCGCAAGGTATGGTGTTATTTTACCGCTCGGCCACTTCGACTTGTTTAGTCCTTCTTTCAAGCTTTTTAATATACCATTCGTCAAAGTATGTCAAAAATATAAAATCTTAGGGGATTACAATTCTTATTACATCCCCCAAAATTCAACATTTCTTAATACCTCTATCTTAATTTTCTACTACTTTTTACAACATTTCTTTCATTTTCTTTCTATGATGATCATCATAGAAGCAATTAATACTGGGCAGCAATCATGTATAGATGTAATATAATACAATATGTTTAAATCTGGTTTTTTTGTATTCCCAAGAGTAACATGCAATTAAAATATTCGATTAAAATTCTCTAAAATAAAGACCATTGCCCTCAGTAAGGAATTACTTGCTAAATTTTAAGTAACAGATAACTTTTTATTCAACAGTTAAAAAGCTTTCAAAATAAAGAGTTTTGGGGTTGATGAAGTTACTGTCTTTACACTGTATGAAATATGGTATTAATAGGTACATCCGCAACATAATATAAGTGCATGATACAACTAATTTTCTTCCTGCTAACAATCGCATTTCATGACCTCATCCTTTTCTTGGATTTAGAATTTCCTATCAGACATTTTTTTGAATACGTATGACGTTAGTCTTTGGTACGCCTTTCGTATGACAACAGTTGAAATCATGTGTTAGGACGTAATAGCTAACCACAAGAGCGTGTCTAATATCAAAGAACCGAATTTCTATGCCGGAGGTTTTGGAAAGAATTGTGCGGTTAACCAGTGTCAAAAGACAATGCCAGATATTATTTTAGTAATAATAACTGTGAAATTGGCTTTAAAATAATGGGGTTTCGTTTGAAGTTGGCTTCATTTACAAACAAAATTCACTGAGCATTGCCAAACCACTTGAAGATATATATCGACCAAAAGGAAATCGGTCAGGTCCAAGAAAACAACAACTTTGATACCAAAAGGAATAGGTTTAAATCTATCAGTCATTTTTGTTTTTAACTACCACCACAAAGAGCTATCCTGCGAGGCGGCTAAGCTTTAAAGCAACATTTACACAACTCTAACAACAACGCAATCAGTACCGAGTTTAAACACCACTGCCAATTTTATTCAAGCATATCTTATCTGTCATGAGCCCACTGCAACAACTGGATAGCGATAAAGAAATTCATCTAAACGAGAGATGTTGAAAAAACAAAACCATCCCATTAACGATTCCTGTTCCATTTAATTGACACTATTTAAGTCTATTTAAGTCTATCTGAAGTGCCCGGCTTTGGCGCGTTTCATGTAAACCTTGCAAAAGACCCTGTAGTACATCACACAATGCAGCTTGTTACTTTTTCAAAATAGCAACCTAAAACATAAATATAAATAAAAAAGAGATCACGCGCATATCAATGATCGCACGTAAATCAATGTTCATACATACAATTGAAGTATTTAATACATCAAGTTCAAAATGTAGCCTGTTCTTTATTTTGAAAATGGTAACAGTTCATTCCATTTAAAGGCACTCTAAACTCAATTTTCTTTTTTTTTAATGCTGAATATAGTTTAAGCCAATTAGCATAAATTGTCATAAAGACTGAAATTATTCCTTGAGCAATGAGCAAGGGATGTGGTGGGCTGGTGTGTCCTTTCTTTAATTCCATTCTTGCTTCGATAACGTGCAGTTAATCAATTTGTAATAAAATGTCAAAATAGTCAAAGAATCAGAAATTAAAAAAACAAAGACCAGAATTCCTAGGTCAAGATAGCATCCGGAATCTGTGCGTTTCTTTCCGTGAATAAAAAAACCTAAGAACGCCAAAATTTTAACCGAGACTGATTATTCATAAAATGCAAGCTGAAATCCACTTCTGCAGGGGATGGTATGTTTTTATCCGTGGAGAACGGAACTGTAAGTCTGGTGCTAAATTGTGATATACGCAAGATAGTCTTCACTAATATATCACTGATATGATACATCAGTGAAAATTTTGAACACTATGAAATCTGTGTGTCACGATGGAAATAGCAAAGGCAGTTATGGAACCGTGTAACTATATTTACAAATTAAGCTAGCAGATGCCTGATGAAGTTCAGGTAAAGTGTAATTTGGTGAAGAACTGGTGGTTTTTTATTAAAAACAAATCTAAATATTGATTCGGTCATGATTCGGTCAAACCATCTGATGGTTGCCTAATTGGTTGATTTTAAATCAGCCTCGTGTTCTTTGGTCTGAAAAGAATGGCAATCCAAAATTTTTTCCACGCCGGTTCTTAAAAATCAACTTGAAATCCACTTTGTGTTCCGACAAAAAACGTGCTGATAATATACCAACAATCCGCCATTAGGAATTTAAATGTTAATACTTATTTGTGCCAAAATCCCTGACAACCTCAACCTTCAAAAACCTAGATCAACTCTACATGACGCACAAGCTATGGGATGAACGTTCGAAAAATTTACCCATTCTATCTACTTAATACCCCTTGCATATATTTGAACCCTTACGGTTCTAACATAAAAGGCTGTCAGAATATAACCCAAAAACTCTGATTCTAATTGTCACGAAACCCCTTCCTTTTTTAAGCGTTTTTCTCGCCATGCCTAAAAGCCGAAAGCAGTATCGAAATTTCACCTCTGTTTCATTTAAAGGTAATTTAAAGGTAAAAAATGGGTTTGTTGTGGTTCGGTGTTGTGGAAGCAAAATTTTCTTAACTAAAATCGAGACATTGCTCTGTCAACGCAGTCCGCAACAAGATACTCCAATATTATTGTCCGGGAGAACCCACTTTTGGCAGAGAGGAATTTGTTGTTTTGTAATTCAGATTCAAAAGCTGGGTGCTAATCGGTTCGGCAACAAGTTTGCCATTATCCATTTCGGTCAAATTCATACCAAAATTAAATAGTTCCTTTGTTACCATTTCAATTTCTCTCTATTTATGACGAATAAATTAGATGTTCGCATTTGAGTCGTCAACCGTCAGGAAGACTCTCGCGTCCCTTTGTCATTCAGATCAAATTAACCATGCTTCCAGCTGTGATAACTTAGCTAGGTGTGGCTTTACACGCTGAGCATTCAAGGCAAACTCTTCCTTTGAAGAAACGAAAAAAAGGTCCTTGTTTTAATGCTCTTTTGAACAAGGTGCCTATGTTTTTCAGTTGACAAAACAATGATATCACAGTAGTAGTGTAAGGTAACGCTAACTTAATCATAAAACGATTAGAGTTTAATCTCCACAAGTCATTTAATTCTTTCCCCTTCCTTGATACAATCTCTAATGTAATTAAGAGCTTCTCAAAAGCTCTGTGTAGAGTTATCGCTATCGCCATACACTAATGTTGTAATAAAACAGTAACCACAAAAATGCATAAGCAATGGAACCTGAAACCTCCTATTAAAAGGGGGCTAAGACTTTTCTTTATCAAAATTTCCCCCAATATCCCTATTTCTAACTGCAAATGGGGCGCCCGTAATAAAATTGACAGTAGCTATCGGATTTTCAATGGATTTTGTGTACGACACTCCGTTACGTAAAGCCGAAAAAAAATGTAATATATCTGTCCTTTTGATTATAAAGATGGAGAATACCTGGTGCTCTATTTCCGTGCATAAGATAGCGTTGATAATTAATCCATCTTTAGTTGCACAAATCAGAAGATCGGATACATCATAGAATGAACAGGTTTGGTGAATTAAAAACAAAATATTCACTTAAATGTCGAGGCTTCCTGGAGTTCTAGGTGTGGGATGGGGGTGGGGCGTACGGTGTGCTTGCATGCGTAGCTTCTTTCCTTGGATGAGTTCCAAACCACTAAATATCATAGCAGCTACAGACTGAGAATGTGGCAGTAAAATGAACTAAATGATATTGATATGCATAACTTTCTTTGCTCCTCTATTTCTATGGCTTTGCTTTCTACCCTATATTACGTGTCAAGCAAATGCGGGTGCCCAACTACTATAACAAGCTTCTAAAATTAGATCTCAGGCAATAAGTCATCGCCGTCTAATGATGCAGCTCCTTCTTTTTCTCTGTCACAACAAATCACCACACCGACTGATGCAGCTTCCAAACTAAAACTAACCCCACAACAGGACAAGTTAAACAAAAAAAATAAACATCGAAAATGAGATATTAGTGTCACTTCTTCGAAAATGGTACTCAAGCCCTATCTAAAAGTGATTGTAAAGAAATATTAACCAGGCAAGAGACATTGGAGCGGCTGAAGAAAGAATTGAAAGACCAAATTCAAAACGTAAATTCACCGAAAAAGCTATGTAATGAAATGGAACGTTAATCCAAGAGTATGGACCACACAACTCGTAAAAAATTGAAGGCTGAAGCTACCTCTGATTTGAGTCGACCGAAGAAGTGTCATAATTCGAAAATTATCAAACCAATTAGTCGAATAGCGATTTCAGCCTCCGCGGCGCACATCCGATATCACAACAAAGTGACACGAACAGTCAAAACAGTGGATCAGCTAGTAAAAGTGTTAAATCGAGAAGGGTTCGAACTGAAACACTCCTCAGCGTACCTTCATTTGGTGCCCCAAAATCAAAGAACATTTGAAGGGGAAAAAATGAAACACTGCCCCTGTTAAGTATTTCAAAGCTCAAAATTCAACGCATCCGGGCAAATTTCGCATTCATCAACGAAGTTTGCCCGGATGTCAATCAAATTACTAAATGTGTTAGCTGCAATTCTGCACCCTGTTGAAGTGACGTTGTATTCACATGATGACAAAGCTGAAGTACCTGCAGGTGTAATCGCTGCAAACAAGCAACCGCCCATGGTCATGCACATGGTGTACCAGGACACATTGCGTGATCGTGATTTTGTTGTGTCTCCTCAACAAAAGCTGATACTCTCTGTAATTGGCGATGTCAAGGTTGTCAAACAAAGACCTAACGAATGATGCAGTCACTTGTTCAGGCGCTAGAAACATAAGTATTAGAAGTGCCAAGCATTCAGGATAATCTGCATTCGCTCATCTGCAAGATGACTAGGGTGAGCTCTTTACCGGAATTCTCATGAGTTTCAAAACTGACAAATATGAAGAGAAGGTATTGATAGTTACTATTGATAAAGGTGCTGATGAAAAACCGAGGTGTGAAAACACTATCAACTGTTCAGTTATGTACTTCATTGAAAATGCCCTGGATGCCTTTAAATTTGGCAACAAACGCTCTTGATCGAAGCGCACTCAATCGTATTGCACGCAGGATGATGAAACTCAGTAAAGAAATGAATGGTGTTTTCTTTGAACATATATTTTGGAGTCATCTTGGTGCAAAGAGTATGACAGTTGACAGAGACCTTGAGCTGAAAAACGTTAATTTGCTCGGCGCACACTTGCAGAAATCTGGCTGGGCCTCTTGATAAATGGCAGGTCTGTAGTTGCGGAGTTTATAGAAGACGTCGTACCTGTTCTAAAGGGGACGAAGTCAGAAGCGTGGAACGCGTGTCAAGTTCAAATCTGTCATTGTTGACCCACTGTGGACTATAAATTCCATCTTCAGAAATGTGATATCATCTTGTGTCTAGCGAAAATGTTATGTAACAAGGAGAAGGATATCACTTCAAGCTTTACAGACTTGTGATGGGGGGGGGGGGGGGTAGGGATTCAAAATATTCATTTTCTCCGTTACGAACGTTTTAAACAATCCCTAGGGGAAGTAACCTGCATCGCCAATGCGGCGACATAACTGAAGGAAACCACAGATAAAGGTAGTTATGTACCCAAGTCTCGTAGCGCTAAATAGCCCTTTAAAAGAACATTTAATCAAACAAAGGCACAGTACAGCAATATAGTGATAACCTAGAGTAGGTCCGAAAGTAACATTTGTCCGAAACAGTCGGCAAAACGTCGGCAAAGGTCTGGACAAAAATTAGGTTACTTTCGTTCACCATCAACCAGTATTCTGACCCATATATGGTCTTTAGGCGATTGCCTACCATGGCTTTAGAATTCATCACGTTCCCGTGATGCAAAATCAATATTACTCCAGGTGTCAACCTCGTATACCAAGGTGCAACTGATATTTCAATACTCCGTCGCAGCTAAACATGAAAACAAAGTTATTAAATCAGCAACTCTCGGTAAAATGCTCCATATAACTTCATAACACAGCTCAGTGCACATGTTAAACTAATAAGCTAGCAAACAATGAGTAAAGCTTTACTTACGAAGTAATTAAAAATATTATTGCTTAATACTTAAGTCTTTAACGAGCTAAAGAAATCAGAATAAAATTATGACGCCAGTCATGTAGTATTACATGTTCAAAATGAAAGAAAACTTTATTTAGAAGTAGTCTTTTATCTTGAAAATATTACACTATGACTAATCATATTACAATATCATGCAGTATTAATCTCAGCTAAACAAAAAACCAAACTGCTTAAGTTCTTTCAGAATATTAAAAATAGAACTTGCCCTCTTCACACTCACAAATGGTTGCTTAGTAAAACATAACTGTTGGTTATGGTTACTAAACGTCGTTAATCTTGCGGACGTTTTGTTACTTTAATCGTTTCCCGGTGTCCTAAATTTTGGTTTTCGAGCAGTGTGCTTACGTAATTACTGTAGATAAAGGCCAGTATCCCAACAATATATATTTTATTGTACTTCAACCTTATAAAATGGATTTATCATAGTTGTGCTATTTAAAATGTTACCTTTTACCTTAAAACCAAAACAGAAGTAGTCGATTTTAAGATTCTTTGTGTTACGAATCTATGACTCTGCCAGAAGCAGCGATAGAAAAATTGTAATGTGGGTCAAAGGGTTCAGAAATTATAACCAACTATTTTAACTTGGGCTTCAAATACATCTATTTTTCTATGAAAAAACACAAAAATATTTTATAACAATATATAAATAATAATTATCAATGTGGCCAGGTGATGGAAGAAGTAACTTTCGAAACATTGCTCAAAAACTTTACTCGTCATGACATCATAAATGTGTTATATCTACGGCTCCCTTTGAATTTACACCGTCAGGCATTTTCAACAATTTTTATGGCCAAATTTTTCAAAATTTAGCGGCATAGAAAGAATAATTCTAGCCTTTGCTCTCCAAACTTCAACATATTCTTTTGCTACCTTAAGTACTTAGCATACAGATATACTCTATACAAAGCAAACTTTCCCACAATAAGCAAAATGTTACATTGGAATAAAAACAAGGTATCAAAATCCAGAAATCAAATATCTTGCGGAAGAAACCTGCTCCCATTGGCTTAAAAGCTATTTCGATAGCCTATTTAAGAAGCGGCAGCTGTGTAGTCAACGTAAAAATGTTTCGATAAAAAATAAATAAATAAAACATTCCCCCAATATTTCTGAAGTACCCATTTGTGACTTGATAACACACTTCCAGAGTCTCTATTACTGTTGGTAGTCGTCATTTGGCTTAAACATTTGAATACAGTGTATAAACCCAGTGCTCCCCACTCCCACCTCTTCACTGCATTCTGTACATTCCTCACGCATACCTCCTCTAAAAATTGTATTTTCTTTAAAAATTTGCCTTCGCTCTTCGCAATCCGATTAAGTATTAAAATTTTAAAAATAACAATTATATGTATAATCATTAAAGTTCCATACAGTCACCTCAACGAATATTCTTGATAAAAAAGTTCAGAATGTCCGTTCTGGTCGTTGACTACCCACGTGTTATTTCACCTGGCACGTTTTATTATTGCATATTGCCTCTTTTAAGTGCATGTTGGAATTTGGCATTTATTCTAATGTAAAAATGGGGATGGAAGTTTGTTAGAGGTGACGTTTAAAGGTCAATTTCTGTTGAGACAAATCATTCATACTTGTCTAAAAGCAATTTAACCCTTTTCTTTGTCCTTGCAACATATTTTTTTAATATCCAAAAATAACTACATTTCTAATTCCGTTTGTTTAGCTCTTTATGCAGTATTTCGCTTCTTTTTATAACGCATAAACCTTGCAAGTGCACTGATTCCACTTGTTTCGATTATGTGGTTTCACATGGCGTGGTTAAAGAAATATATTGTCAGTTTGCACTGGCACAAGATTTTATTTTATTTTGTTTTTGAAATAAACACCAAACTCTAAGAAATACCGCATTTAAAAGTCATGGAATTTTATAAACGCTCTGGGGTTCAAAAAAGGAAATACTGTAGTTTTGTGGTTTTCTTAACATTCTTACAGTTCCGGGTAGAACAGTCGAAAAATTCATTAAGGTCGCTGTAAACTCTAATTATATGCTGGATCTTTACAATGTCTATTTCTTTAAAAAACTAAGCCTACAATAGCTATTTTAAAGAATTCTTCTCTTCTCGCGACGAAACTTGTCATAACTACAGGCTTTACATCTCTTTGTTGTCTCACTTTATTATTTTCTCGGATAGCAATACCAACAATTAAGCATTCTTTTTCCTTTCTCATTGAAACCACGTCTGGTCATTTTTAGCAGAGTACAAAAGTCAAGTGTCGATAGTCTCTGTGTGTGGCCAAGTAGTTAAGTCTCATCGGATGCTTGAAAGGGGAAAAAGTCGGTTGCTTGACAAGCTGTGTTTACCCACCTTGCGTCTGTATGTACGTACGTATGTGTCTGTGTTTGGTTCCTAAAATTTTCGCGGCTGTGTTTATGTTTCCATTAAACACAATGATGCCCTTTACTTAGTTCTGTGTCAAGAGGTAAGCAAAATGTAATAAAGTTTGCATGTCTTTTTTAAATCAGAATTTTACCTTCAATATAGTAGTTTTGCGTTATTCCTTGTAGTATTTCTTTTTTTGTACAGTGTAGATGTTATACCCCGGAATTAGAGTCTATCAACGGGAAACAAACTGCTGCTTCAGATAAAACTATCTTCGCAGTCACTTCACCAAATAACTTGCTGAATCAATCACTTTTCAAAGGTGAACATCTGCATGAAGGCGGGACCTGGTAGCAAATACTACTCATATATGGTAACACACAGTTGAGCAGTTAATAAAGAAGGTACCCAATTTAATCTCTACACCTGACTTCGAAAGACAATCTGTGTGTTTTGGATGTTCTGGTGGTTCGAAAGGTCTTTACCCAGGGTATCCTATTTCGAGTTCACACTTCCATTTCAAGAATCCCATAAGTGCAATGAAAAAAGATTTATAACACATTAACGTCTGGATATTATATAAATTTACTATTTGTATCTACTAAATTTAAAACTAGAAAACATAAGTTTATTCCACTTCAACCATGAAATGGAGGCTTTTCAGCACTTTACCATATATATATATATATATATATATATATATATATATATATATATATACATACATAAACATTTGCGCACGCAAATACAATTACCAACTCGTAAACCAAAGTAACACAAAAAAACGCACAAATGCACAAACACTTGTTCTTATTCAGCTGATATCACTTCCGTTTGGCCAGTTTCATTTTCTACCTTTTTCCCCTATCTATTAAATACGGACCGGACTGTCTTTTCCTCCAATTTTATATTTTTCTTTGCAATGTATTTGATCTTATTTTCTCATGTGCTTGCATTTCCTCTAATTATCTCTTCCATTAATTTTTTACTTAAGTACAGTACAGGTCTAAAGTACAAGTACACCTCTTAATCAAGTTTCATCTTATTGCTAAACACAAGGTAAAAGAACAGTCACTGTTGGTATACAAAACCTTTGTAATGACACTCCTTAAGTTCTCTCCCTCCTCTTTCTCTTCCCTTTACCCCTTCTTCACTCGACCTTAGTCCAACTGTGACTTGAGCTTAGCTTCTCGAGTTCACCTCTTACGTGGTTTCCGATCTTGATTATTTCCCCTCTCAAGAGGGGAAATAATCAAGATCAATAATAATTAATAAATTTTTGTTGTATTACATACAAGAAATATTACAACAAATGATGTCATTTTATTGGAATTGGATAAATGGATTACCAATATTAAAAGGGTGAATGTGTGTGGCCACTTATATAGAAATGGTTGACNAATAAGATAAAAATATGAAATAGGATCTTAAACACTTAAAATCCTTTTAATATTGGTAATCCATTTATCCAATTCCAATAAAATGACATCATTTGTTGTAATATTTCTTGTATGTAATACAACAAAAATTTATTAATTATTATTGATCTTGATTATTTCCCCTCTTGAGAGGGGAAATAATCAAGATCGGAAACCACGTAAGAGGTGAACTCGAGAAGCTAAGCTCAAGTCACAGTTGGACTAAGGTCGAGTGAAGAAGGGGTAAAGGGAGGAGAAAGAGGAGGGAGAGAACTTAAGGAGTGTCATTACAAAGGTTTTGTATACCAACAGTGACTGTTCTTTTACCTTGTGTTTAGCAATAAGATGAAACTTGATTAAGAGGTGTACTTGTACTTTAGACCTGTACTGTACTTAAGTAAAAAATTAATGGAAGAGATAATTAGAGAACTTGGACTCAAATCTTTGACAATGCTGTCGACTTAACCATTGTTTTTCATAAAATTTCTTTCATCATAAACCTTGCTTTTTTATCATACGTGAATATATTTTGTATTTGTTTCCACATCTCTGCCAACAATGAAAATTAAAGTGCTAATAAAAAATAATTATCCCAGAAACGTCAGAGAACCACGTGCGCAGGCATTTAAGTGCCTTGCCAATAAGAGATACAGCCAAAACATCTTAAAAATACAGGCAGGCCTTGAAACCGCCCCTCGCCCCTTACATTGAATAATTACCTTGCCCATGTCTGATCTGAAAAAATGACGAAAAAAAAGTCTCTAATAGCATGCAGTGATGATATTTGCCAGAAGTGCAATCTTAAACAAATGCCATTTATTAATTTCATGGCTTTTCAAAAGCTAATTCTCCTCAAATAATACCCACCTACGCAATAAAATCAGATCCAGTAACATCCCCACCCAGACAGTTATTTCAGTATGCACATATTAATTTCGTAATTTGTTTACAAAGGAAAAATACACTAAACGAAAAAAAAATCCCAGTGACTGCACCTAAAGGCAGGAGTATCTGAAATTTTATTGTGGTGATGGTGTATTAGCAGGCTATTATAATCATTAAAAAGTGGTTCAACCCCCCTTTCTCTTTGGCGAAGTCTTAAACTGCGCTTTAGAAAAAACACTATTATTTTGCAGATAACATTATTTTCAATTCATACAATCGCTCATGTTTTAATTAACGTTGTAGCAAGAACATTCACTAATCACGAATACAGACGATTATGTGGATTTCAGTCTTTTGTCCACTCTGCAGCTGAAAGTCTATTTTTGTCAACATACCAAGAAGGATATACTTCTCTTGGATAGATAGAGATAGTCAGCTTAACATTCATCATTTATCGCTCTTCCTGGTTTGTTTCAGTACATTTTAGAAAGGTAAATCCGGTCTTGTTTTCTTAACGCTACGTGTAACATTACTGTAACTGAATGTCAAAACAGAATCAATGAAAGTTAAAACAAAATTCTCAAAATGTATCTTTTGATGTGAAATTAAATTTAGAAAAAGACAAATCAATTCGTCCTTGAAAGGGTACGGCACCGATTAAAATAGTGCTCAAGCAAT
This sequence comes from Morbakka virulenta, assembly GCA_003991215.1. Classification (NCBI taxonomy): domain Eukaryota; kingdom Metazoa; phylum Cnidaria; class Cubozoa; order Carybdeida; family Carukiidae; genus Morbakka; species Morbakka virulenta. The sequence goes on from RDPX01000003.1 coordinate 1,831,607, forward strand.
AGTCACCAAGCAAGATGGAAAAGCTTTTGATGAATATGTTAATCTGACACGGACAAAAATGAAGTTGAATGCATAAATGGACCTGAGCTGCCACTAAGCATATTCTCAAATAACATAGTTCTGCTGTGACTTCTTCTTCTTCTTCTTGTGCCCTATCGTATGACATTGGCGACCAGTTTATACCAATCGTTCCTGCTATCTGTGCATCGAATAACTTCAATCACTGACATCCCACTCCATTCTGCAATTCTTTGTTGCGACTAGGTTGGCTTTTAATATAGTGCCAAATATAGTATATGACATCGTTAAAACCCTTAGAAGACTGGGCGCGCAACCGCAGTGGATATACGTCTGGAGTGGGCGTGTCCCACTACAACAAGTTAGGTGAAAGAGCAGGGTCAGTAGGGAAACTAATAAAAATTTAACAACTGACTGTGTTTCAAATAATTTAACGACATTTCTTATGCTGGCACCCCTTGTAACTTGAACCACGGTAGGTTATCAATATAGCAAAACGTGTTACCAACATCTATTAAGATGAACTGTTATCAAACCGTACCCAAACGTCAAATGATATTTTAATAGATAGTTCCAGTTTCCAAAACTTGATTGCAACCCACTTAGTCTCCGACTATCAAAAGGAATTCCTTGCTATAAAACATACCACAATCAAAATAATCACAAAAAGAATACACATTTAAGTAGGCAGATAACAACAAAACATCAGACTTCGTAGCAAACTTCAACTGCTACCAATTACCTTCTTTGAATTAAACAAACCAATTATATACGGCAGGAGGTCTTAATATAGATAGTTTTATAACCAAAGGATTTTGTTCTATTGCTTCTACAGCAAAAAAGCATGTTTCGATCGAGTAACTTTGACAATCAATCTGTTTCCTTGCCCAACATTGACGCATGTGGGGGGGGGGGTAGAGCGATTTATTAAATGAATCAAAAAATCTATCAATGATCTCTGAATAATTCCTTATCATGATTCGTCGTTTCAAAATTATTGAGCTAATAAAAGTATATCTACCTCGGGCACATATGTTTGGTGTAGCCATCTTAACATGTCCCCAACAACAAAAATTTAATAACAGGATAATAATGCAATTTTTATAGGCATTTAAAACTGCCCAGGGAAACAACTCTGGGTTTCAAACACATTTACATCTATCGTCTTTCGTGCACACAAAAATCGATTTATATTACATCTATCTCAACTCCAAATATTATGCATTCATTTTAATTCTCTTCAATTAAAATGTATCCGATTACTGATTATTTGTTAACATCCCAGTACATCATCATCATCACATTATCATCATCACATCATCATCATCATCATCATCATCACATCACATCATCATCATCATCATCATCATCATCATCATCATATCATCATCATCATCACATCATCATCATCACATCATCACATAATCATCACATCATCATCACCACCACCACCAACACCATCGCCTTCATCCATTTTTTACCATCCAATCCTTTTATTATTCCTTTTGCAAGGGTGCGGCCTTCCTCTTTTGTGGAGATCATTAAGTCAACACACAATCGNAGAATACACATTTAAGTAGGCAGATAACAACAAAACATCAGACTTCGTAGCAAACTTCAACTGCTACCAATTACCTTCTTTGAATTAAACAAACCAATTATATACGGCAGGAGGTCTTAATATAGATAGTTTTATAACCAAAGGATTTTGTTCTATTGCTTCTACAGCAAAAAAGCATGTTTCGATCGAGTAACTTTGACAATCAATCTGTTTCCTTGCCCAACATTGACGCATGTGGGGGGGGGGGTAGAGCGATTTATTAAATGAATCAAAAAATCTATCAATGATCTCTGAATAATTCCTTATCATGATTCGTCGTTTCAAAATTATTGAGCTAATAAAAGTATATCTACCTCGGGCACATATGTTTGGTGTAGCCATCTTAACATGTCCCCAACAACAAAAATTTAATAACAGGATAATAATGCAATTTTTATAGGCATTTAAAACTGCCCAGGGAAACAACTCTGGGTTTCAAACACAAGTACATCTATCGTCTTTCGTGCACACAAAAATCGATTTATATTACATCTATCTCAACTCCAAATATTATGCATTCATTTTAATTCTCTTCAATTAAAATGTATCCGATTACTGATTATTTGTTAACATCCCAGTACATCATCATCATCACATTATCATCATCACATCATCATCATCATCATCATCATCATCATCACATCATCATCATCATCATCATCATCATCATCATCATATCATCATCATCATCACATCATCATCATCACATCATCACATAATCATCACATCATCATCACCACCACCACCAACACCATCGCCTTCATCCATTTTTTACCATCCAATCCTTTTATTATTCCTTTTGCAAGGGTGCGGCCTTCCTCTTTTGTGGAGATCATTAAGTCAACACACAATCGAGATAAAGAAATTTATGCCATAATAATTTTCTCAACACGCAGAGGCAAATGTTGTTATCTGGATATTGTACTTGATACCTAGTCCGAAGTAAATTTCCTCGATTTCAAGGGCCCTTCTGATAACCACTACTGTTTTCAATAGAGCTGATTTCTGGGTGAGGTCGAATTTCTTCGGAACACTTAGTTCTCTATTTATACATAATAAATTTGTACATCTTAAACCTGCCAGTATTAACACATTTTTTCTTCGGCCTACTTATTTTTCCTCACCCTTTCATGGCCTGTCCGTACGCAACCAAGCAATTGGGGGAGGGGGTTGCACCTCTATAGTGTACAATCCCGTACTTTACAAGAAACGTCACTGACTACTCTATTTCATACTTCATTTCTTATCCCAAGTAAAAAAGTGTGTGTGGGGGGGAAATAGCCACAAAATACCCAAGCTCCACTTACAAATTTACTGTCCTCGCCTGCGTGATGCAAGACAGTCGTATTATTTTGAAAGCATGACTACGCTTCATATAGGTCTGGGTTGCGATAATAATAAGTTCCCGATTAATAAACGTAACAGGCTGTCCGCAATGTATATTGATAAGGAATTCCTTTATCACCCCATAACTTTTTCAACCAAACCCAAGCCCTTCACAGAGTACTAGAAGTTTTTGTGCCACGTTTCAAGGAAATGTATCCGGTGACACCAGAATAGGATGCCAACTTCTTAAACGAATTCAAACCTGCAGTCCATACTTCAAAATCTCTTACATGACATAGCGTTGTGCCTGTCTATTTACAGTGTGCCAAGCAAAGATGATTTCCTTTATTGTGACGAGCAGAGATCGCAATTCATTCTGGCTTATGCACAAAGGAAACTTTACAAAACCTCAACATCTGTACACAAAAATTGGAAGGCAATGATTTGCATAACGTTTTACTTTGATTTGAAGTGAATAAATTCATGTGTTGGTTTTTGTTGTTCTGTTTTTTATTTTGTTTGCTTCTTCGTTTCTTTTTATCAAAAGGAGTCAAATCCAAATATGGCAGAATAGCTTAACAGTAGTTACTGATTTACGGACAGCAGTGAATCAATCCTAGAAAGAGATATTTTGAAGAAGTAAACAACCAACCTTCCCTCGCTTTACATTCTTTTCACTGTATTTAAAGAGAACGGCTGATATCACTTGGCAGACAACGCTGAAAGCAAAATTCCTTGTTGCTAAATTAAAAGAAAAACTTGGATTCTCATGGGGGTCACTCCAAGACCATCAATATACAGGTTTAAGCTTTTGGGGAAAAAAAGCAGTTGGCAAGAAACCTCTAGCTAAGAATCCTAAAAACTCCAAAAGGTTTATTAATCCTTCATTTAGATGGATAAAAGGTACTTCTCGTTTCTCCTACGTAATTGTGGTTTTGGAGGTTTTAAAAAATGTTTGAAGCATGTGGCAAGTATGGACTTGACCCAAATAATATCAAAATGAAAGTTAATGAGAACAACGTAATTTGATTCCAGTGAAAATATTAAGTCAGAGTATCTAATTTCAAGTCATTTAGTTTCTTCGTTTTATTCCACGTTGTTTGCTCTACCACATATGTTTCACATTTGGGTCATTTACTTTTCTCTTTCTTTTATTAGTTGCGTTTTCTCCTTTGACGTCGCTTTCCTATTTTGTGAATTCAAGGTACCCACGTTAGTGAGCCTGAAAACATAAACACAATACCTTTGAAGCTTAACACACGGAACTTCCCGAGTTTCATTCCCTTTTTCGTGTAAAAAAGGTTTTATTAATGTAACCATGAAAAAAAACCTGGAGTCAAATGGGACTTCTGTTGACCTTCTTTGTCGCTCAAAGGAACACGTTTAAAAATTAGTGTCAGCCACAAGTTTCAATAGGATGACGTAAACATGGCCAGTCATGGGTGCAACTGCTCAAGTTGAATGTGCACTGGAATTATTGTTATGCATTTTCAATTTTCAAAATGACAGGCAAACGTCTTTTCTGAGGCTTTTCAAATTCCTAACCAAACCCTCCATAAAAAAGTATTGAAATATTAAATGTCAGTTTGAAAACACAGTTCTCTTAGGTAAAATATTTTGTTAAGAAACAAAACCCATCAGGCCTCCGCTTCCTTTCTCATGATGCAAAAAGCTGTTGCTTAGTCTGGTTATGAATGTAAATGAAAATGAACAAGGTCAAGGAACAGAACGGATAAATTTGTGGAGCACATTTTTTCGCCTTATTAACAAATACGGTCACAGTACATGGTGAATGAAACTGTTTTGACTGAAATTTCAAAATTCTAAAAATAACTCGTAAATGGCAAATGGGAATATCTGATACAGAAAGAACAAAAGAAAAATGAGTAAGAACGATTTGTTACTGAGTTCCCATCAGCCAGGGCCATTTGTGACTGCGCAATTAGTTGATCATCAATGATTTCGATTTATAAATCTTATTAAAATTCTGTAAAGATCGTCCACTCTTTCAAGCTGTGGCGGTACATATATTTTACAGATTCAAGTGTTTACATGTCTTAGAAGGTTAAAAGTTCAAATAACTAATATTCAACACTTTTGTGCTCATAAAGCTGCAGCTTTAAGCGCCTCTCTAAATTAAAGTTCACCAGTCATTTTTGTGGGAAAGCGACATTGTTCTCTGAGATTGTTCTGTTATCAATTTCTGGCATTCACGTAAAACATCGGTTCAGAAACACAAACAAGCTTCAGAATCAAAAATCAGAAGTGGAGAAGAGAAAAGAGGGAAGGGGAGTGGGTAGTGGCGACGGTGGAAGGAGTGCAAAGTGTGGTAAACGTGGAAAAAGTGTAAAAAGTGTGAGTGTAAAGAGTGTAAAAGGTGTAAAGAGTGTAAAGAGTGGAAAGAGTGGTAAGAGTAGAAATGGTGGCAAGACTAGAGAGTAACGAGCGAAAAGAGTAGCGAGTGGAGTGTGGAAAGAGTGGATAGAGTGGGAGTGGACAGAGTGGGAGTGGACAGAGTGAGAGTGGAAGAAGTCGAAATGACAGGAGTCGGAGTGAAGGGCGTCGGAGTAAAGGGAGTCGGAGTAAAGGGAGTCGGAGTGAAGGGAGTCGGAGTAAAGGGAGTCGGAGTAAAGGAAGTCGGAGTAAAGGGAGACGGAGTAAAGGGAGTCGGAGTGAAAGGAGTCGGAGTGAAAGGAGTCGGAGTGAAAGGAGTCGGAGTGAAAGGAGTCGGAGTGAAGGGAGTCGGAGTGAATGAGTGAGGTTGGATGGAGTGGAGCTGGAGGGGGTGGATCTGGAGGGAGTGGGAATGGGAGTGGAGGGAGTGGGAGTAGAAGGAGTAAGAGTAGGAGGAGAGGGAGTGGGAGGAGAGGGAGTAGGAGGAGAGGGAGTTACCTACAAACATCGCTATTTCGTATAGGCCTACTTACTGGTACATAGACTCTTGTAGGTTTTCCCAGATCAGTGAAAAACCAAATTTTTAATTAATTGAATTTTCTTGCTTATAGTACAGCTCTGTATTTCCATTCCATCTTTCTGCACGTTCTTCATCGTTTCAGGCATGGCTGGAAGCCCCTTCAGTGCAGAGGGTTACTTTTCTTATTTATTTTCTACTTTGTACTTTTTGATCTTTTTATTTGTTGCATTCTTCCCTCTCCCGACCCCATCTCCGAAAAAATGTCCCAAGCACCACCCCATTCGTCACGGAAACCCCTACTCACGCACAGTTTTGTAGGGGCGTGACCGAGGCTCTTACCGGAAACAACTCCCAAAAAAGATTCAAAATTTTATTTAACCACTCCTTCGCTACTGCTATCTTATTAAATATATGTGGAGAATAAGGTCAATCGATCGATACCAAGAGAAATCCCTTTCAAATTTTAAGGGTGTTTTTCCCATTTTCATTTCATTTGTTGAATCTTGTGAATGAGTACCCAAAGCCTCCTTCTTCCTCCTTTCCAAAAATGACACTGGCTAATGTTCGCTTGCCTTTCATAAGTTAACACTCTTGATTCACGCTTTATTCCGAAGCTCCGTCCTCATTATTGGATATTGGAAAATAAACAAGATATTGATCAAGTGCAAATGTTATCTCCTGCTTTTCTTTATCTCATTTACTTTAACATTACCCAAAAATCTCTCTCCACAAATAGAAATGCAGTATAAATCAACCGCTTAGCAGGGAATCATGACAGAATACACACTCAGAAATCCCTATTGATTTAAATGGGGTTAAATTGGGATTTAATGGGTGACAGTGAAAAATAGTGACTAGGAGCAAGTCATAAAGTCAGTAGAGGCAAGTCAGATATGATCAGATGGGTTTGACTCAAGTGGTTTGCACCGAAATTTGAGATTCAGATAATCATTCTTTTCGAATAACTCTCTTGCAATCATCAATAGAAATGTATGAAATCTTATAGTACTGAAATAAGTTGTAAAAGAATCAAATGCACAATTTCTGTTTTTTATTCAAAGTCGAGAAGGCTGATTCCCACAAAGTAACCATTTACCACAACTTTCCCTTGTGTGTTATCTAATAACAGCCACCCTCGTTGATTTTTCTGTGATGGGCGTGTTTCTATCTGCTTCTCTCTGCTTCAGTCTCCATTTCAACGGTTTTTAAATTTGAATTTCAGCCCCTAGAACCCTTGATTTTCATCAGAATCACATTATTTTCGAATTTATTTATCACACACTATGAACAATGAAATATTCAAGATAGCTAAGCAGATGATCAAGACTAATCAGGATATCATAGGAGAAAAGTGTATCAGGAATGATGATGGAGAACTTGCAACTAGTGAATTTGAAAAGAAGAATGTCTCGAAGTGCTATTATGAGAGATGGTTGAACACAGAGTTTTCTTGGGGCAGAGAAAATCTTGAAGAGGTAAAAACACTATCTATTCTTATTGAGAAAGAAATGGTGAGGGAAGCAGTAACGAAAACGAAGAAAGGCAAAGCAGCCGGTCCTTCAGAAGTTGTGGCAGAGATGGTCAAAGCTGCAGGCGAGAGAGATATAGATGATCACTGATCTAACAAATCAGATCATAAAAGATGGTGTCATTCCTGAGGACTGGGAAATAAGTACAACTATCAATTGTTACAAAGGAAAAGGAAAAGCTCTAGAAAGAGGTAATTACAGAGGATTAAAGCTGATGGACTAAGTCCTGAAAGTTGTTGAAAGAGTTACGGAAAAACAAATTAGAAGTGAAATAAACATCGATGACATGCAATTTGGTTTTATGCCTGGATGAAGAACTATTGATGCCGCATTTATCCTTAGACANCTGCTTCAGTCTCCATTTCAACGGTTTTTAAATTTGAATTTCAGCCCCTAGAACCCTTGATTTTCATCAGAATCACATTATTTTCGAATTTATTTATCACACACTATGAACAATGAAATATTCAAGATAGCTAAGCAGATGATCAAGACTAATCAGGATATTATAGGAGAAAAGTGTATCAGGAATGATGATGGAGAACTTGCAACAAGTGAATTTGAAAAGAAGAATGTCTCGAAGTGCTATTATGAGAGATGGTTGAACACAGAGTTTTCTTGGGGCAGAGAAAATCTTGAAGAGGTAAAAACACTATCTATTCTTATTGAGAAAGAAATGGTGAGGGAAGCAGTAACGAAAACGAAGAAAGGCAAAGCAGCCGGTCCTTCAGAAGTTGTGGCAGAGATGGTCAAAGCTGCAGGCGAGAGAGATATAGATGATCACTGATCTAACAAATCAGATCATAAAAGATGGTGTCATTCCTGAGGACTGGGAAATAAGTACAACTATCAATTGTTACAAAGGAAAAGGAAAAGCTCTAGAAAGAGGTAATTACAGAGGATTAAAGCTGATGGACTAAGTCCTGAAAGTTGTTGAAAGAGTTACGGAAAAACAAATTAGAAGTGAAATAAACATCGATGACATGCAATTTGGTTTTATGCCTGGATGAAGAACTATTGGATGCCGCATTTATCCTTAGACAAATGCAAGAGAAGTACCTCGGGAAGAACAAGAAGCTGTACTTTGCCTTTGTGGATTTGGAAAAAGCCTTTGGCAGAGTGCCAAGAGAAGTTGTTTGCTAGGCTTTACGGAAACGGCCTTTAGGAGTAAGTGAATGGCTGATTAAGGCAATGTACAGAAATGCTAAAAATCGGTAAGGGTCAACAGTTCCTTTACTGAGAGTTTTGGTGTGGGAGTTGGAGTTCATCAGGGATCTGTACTAAGTCCACTGCTTTTTATTTGTGTTTTGGAAGCACTGTCAAGAGAGTTTTGAAGGGGTTTCCCAGAGGGATTGCTATATGCAGATGACCTGGTTCTCTCCAGTGAGACATTGGATGGTCTACTTGCTAAGTTAGTTGGAGATGAGGGAGGAGCTGGTCCAAGTGTAACAGTGGATGGAGTAAGTTCAGGGAGCTGATGCCATTGTTAATCAGCAGAACTCTGCCATTACCTACCACAGGTGGAGTCTACCAGGCATGTATACGTAGCACAATGATATATGGCAGTAAAACATGGCCAGTGAAAGCTGAAGATGTCAGCTGCATGGAGCGAAATGACATGAGAATGACAAGATGGATGTGCAATGTAAGTCTGAAGGTCAGGCTCAGTTCTAATGAACTCAGAAGAAGATTGAATCTGGACAGTATTGGCAGCTGTATGCAGAATAGGAGGCTTCGTTGATTTGGTCATGTGGAGAAAATGGACAAGAATGCTTGGGCAAGTAGATGCAGAACAATCAAGGTGACAGGAACCACTGGCAGAGGAAGACCGAAGAAAACATGGGAGGAAGACCGAAGAAAACATGGGAGGAAGACCGAAGAAAACATGGGAGGAAG
>RDPX01000003.1:1862925-1917891 GCA_003991215.1 Morbakka virulenta
CTCTCGCTCTCCCCCTCTCTCTCTCTCCCTCTCTCTCTCTCTCCCTCTCCCTCTCTCTCTCTCTCTCTCTCTCTCTCTCTCTCTCTCTCTCTCTCTCTCTCTCTCTCTCTCTCTCTCTCTCTCTCTCTCTCTTTCTCTCTCCAATGTCAGATTTTCCATAGAACAAACTACAGTCTTGACAGATCCCACAGGCAACAAGCCAATTATATTGTAATGCTCCCTCTCCATCTAATGATGGTTCCCTGCTTGTACTCAATTGATTGACCCAATTCCAAATACCATAATTTCTTTCTCACAAATTAATAAATCAATGCCCTGCAAGTTATAATGAACATTTCTCAGTAAATTCCTGAACATGTCCCTCCAGGAGCTCCAATTCAGTGGTGGTTCTGATGTTGCATCAACAAATTAACTTAGCGAAGAAGTAAAAAGACTACAATTTTGTAATTAAACCTGACTTCTATCAATAACCGAGCACTTAACTGAAGTGTCTTATTTCATACTAATTTTTCCACAAAATTGTTCCTTAAATACTACACCTTGGCTGATGCAATATTGCATTATCCAATTTCTAGATTAAAGTTCCAAGAATAATTTTTGAAAATATTCCAATGTTACCTATTTTTTATTGCATCATGCATGAGATGATATGTTCATTCTAATTCTAATCATAACTCCACGAAATGTCAAACTTCCAACAAGGTACTTTTTCAGATGTTCAATGCAAAAGTTGGATAACAAAAGCTACATATACTTCTGAATATCCTTTGGTTCAGGTATCAAGAAAAAGGAAATAAAGGAGTACAATAAAAACCTTGGATGAGTGATAAACCAAAATGACCCACAGGATCTGGGTAGAAAAGACAGAAAGGGAAGTGGAGGTAGAAGATAGGTTCAGAAGGTAATTACATACCCAAAGGAGCACAAGCATTAAAATTTAGATGGGCTTAGGAAGCAAATTGGTTAACACCAGAAATTAAAATAGACTAGGATTGTAGAGTGTGGGAAGAGGGATGAGTCTATTACTCATCTTGTGAATGCTTACAGAGGACTTCTACACAAGATACAAGAAGAGATGACAGGATGGAGAAGAGGGTCTATTTAGGAATTGTGCAGGAAATACTGGATACATTGTAGTTGAAAGCCATAGGAGGAAACTCCTCATTAGATCAGAAAGAAAATCAATGTTAATATAAAGAACTGGTGGTGATAAGTATGCAGTGTGTAAGGTGCATGAACAAATCAAAAAATAGATTCCTATTGCAAATGACATGAAAAAATTGACTGTGGTATTAAAAAGGTTTGTGCCTGGTGATGACAGTACTCTGAGATGACCTCTTAAAGATATTGACTAGCACAGTAAGTAGCTACATCTGCGAAATAACAAGATTGGTAAACAAATAGTGATTTTTATAACCTCTGCCAATGGGAACATGTAAAATTATGCAAATATAAATGTTTGTCACAATTTGCTTCAGCTGAAACATGAGAAATTCATATCTTTTTGCTGACATAATATAAAAACTATAATCCCAAACATATTAACTGGCAGTCAAAAGTATCTCTTGTTCTACAGAGTTCTGAAAAGAACCAATTTCTATTGATTTACATGAGGCATTCAAATGCAATAAGTAGATCACATTATTTCATAAGTTAATCCAGCCCACATGAATTCTTTCCTTTTCAACCTTTCTCTTACATCAATTATTGGGTTCCCTAAACGACGATTTTGTTTTATCAAAGTGATTTCTAGGACTTACAATAATTAAACTGGAGTAAATAATGAAAACGAATACGGCCCATCATAAAATTGTCTAAGAGAGCAATGTCATCCACACCACCCTTGGCCTTACAATACCCTGATGATAAAATAAACTTTCCCTGGGAATATAATATGAAACCACTGTACTTTTAAAAACTATTCCAATCAGCCTAGAAAATTGTGATGATGTGAAACATGCTTCCAAATCATGAAAAAGAGAAAAAAAACATCAGAAGCGAGTTGAAGTTAAATGTCTCTGGATAAACTTCAACAAAATGGCAAGAAGTGTATCAGTTTACGTGATTGTGTGGTCATTATGGAAAGGTGTGAATCAAAGCTTGGATATACATATATTTATTTATAGCGAGGTGTTCTCATTATACTACGCAAAATGTTAGTAACCTTTGTGTTCCTGGAGAAATCACAAATCTGAACAAGGTTGCTCCAAAATCATTGTCAACACCTGAAAACCCATCCCTGTTTATTTGCTTTCTTGATTCAGGCAACACCCGACGAGAGATCCGCCTTAACTAAATTATTACATTTAATAGATCTTAATAGGTGTTCATCAGCTGTCAAATATTTCGATTGTTTATTTTCATATAAAAGTAACACCAGTGCAAATGACTCGCGAATTACTGCCCCAGTTAGCACAAATAGTGACGTCTTGATTTTCAATCCATGGTAACACATTGTCAGCACAAGATATGCACAAAAGCTCTTTGAAAAAAAATACAAGAGATCTCGTGTCATTCATATGACTTGTTTGATAATTGTGCTTTTTAATTTTTACTTAAAATCAACTGCAACGATGTCTCGTTTGTCTCGCAGGCACCTAGCTCTAGATTAAACTTGAAATATTTTTCGTCGATTGGCGACCTTTTCTATCAAAATAATCATGCAATAAATACAATTGTTCTCCTAAAAAATGCACTCAAAAAAATCACTAGGGAGGAACGTAATGGAGAAAGAACAATAAACTCTCAAATTTTGACAGAAAGTATATAATACTCGGAAGTTATTCCTTTCAGAGAGTTATCGAGCCTATTTTGCCGATATCAGCCAAGGAAACAAAATCCAACAACTCGGTTTACACAAGAGAAAGACCATGATTTTGTAGGTTTACTGTGCAACCCGCAACACCGAATAGCCAGCAAGGTAATTAGCGTTTCACACATCATAGCACAAGTATGTCCGTTTGTCACCTAAACGCCAAGACAAAATGAGGTTGTTAATTCAAAGAGTACATAGCTCTTGATAATAATACTGACGAAAGGGTTGGTGAAGGCGTCAAGTTAAGCTTGTCTGCAAAAACAAAAACATGTTCCCAAAGTGTCTGTCGAACTGTGTTATGTCGTGGTGAGGATCACTGAATGGGGCATGATGATGCACGGCACGATGAAAGTTTACTTGAGATGGCAATGGGTCAACCATGACCCCAGGAAAAGTACAAACGCCAGTCCAAAATCGAGGAAACGTTTGGAAGGGTTGGGCTGATAATTTCAGTCCTCAACAAGAATGAGTATTATTGTAACAGTCAAATAAAAACAAGAAAAATTCTGTTAGTTCTTGTGATTTGGAGGTATATACATGTCTCTCTTTCTTTATCAAATTATTCTTACCTCGCGTTTTTAATCGTTAGCTATTAAGGGTTTTTGAAGAGAAATTAATATGTAGGTCCTCTTTGTGATATGCAGTTGTCGACAAAGAAATAACTGCCCAGTTGCCTGCTGTGTGAAACTTGCATAGCTAAATTCAACTCTGCTGTAAAACAAATCACTTGTTTACTGCTGATATTAACAGTGAATTCGGGATTACTCAATGCACTCCAAAATAAAATCATGGCTGATTTCTTGGTATTTCAAAAGTTTTTTCCTCAGTACACCAAACGATGGAATCCATTCCTTACGTAACATGCTCTAGATCAACTTTCATAATTGTACTGTTTTTGAGCGCATTAATGACGATTGTAATTAAACCCTAACTCTGACGATCTCACTTTATCATGTTCAGTTACATTTTGACTTGAAAAAGAAAATTCAACATTATTATTGTTTCTTAAACATCAAAATCAGGCAATTACTGAGAAAATATTATGGATTTTTTAGAAATCCTCTGTCGTGCAATTAAAATATCCATGGCTCGATGTCATGGTTCAGCAAAACCCTTAAACCATGCACGATGACATGTTTATACACCGGAAAACTGCAATTTATAAAAATCTGGGCAAGATGTTTATACGTGAAAAACTGCGTTCAATTTTCAGTAATAGAATCCTTACACTTCACCGGCATGAGCCAAGGTGTAAACATATGATTGCTGGATAAATTTTTTGTGCCTCCATCAAAACAGAAAATTGCTGCTCTGTCGTCTGTGTTGTGCAGTGGCAGCTAACAGTGTGCACATACGTGGCCTTCGTCGTGAAAAAGACTTGGATTTTGATCTTTACAAGTCTGATGAGTCTGGCCAAAAAACAAGTCGATTAAAACCTGTGTTTTTCCTCGACTAGCCTGTTAAACAGACGATAGTCTAAGCTGTTGCCTCATCTTTAAAAACATGCATTCTTTAGTAAATGAAGAGCAAGTTGCAAGTTATCTGTCTGTTACTCTTAACCAACATTACAGTTTGGGTGACGTCCAACGTTAAAAAAAAGGTTACTTGTATTAATCACAGTCTGACAATGTCTTATACACTCAAGAGCTTTATGAGCAACCCTACTGCCACTCTTATCTCAATGTTTCCTAAAAATTAGTCGCAACTTAAAACCGCAGTGAAAAATACGAGGAGCTAGCCCTACACATCAACTCAAACCTTAATATCAAAATTAATAATACCATGACGGTCTATCGTAATTAAATGCAAAAAAAGGCGTTTTTTCCACTTACCAACACCAACAGTCACTTTCCCTAGGACAAGGATATATACAACTCCACAGAGAAATCCGAATTTTGTGTTTCCACGCATTCTATTTACTTCATTAGTGCTATAACGTCCTTTTCATGCAACCTCAGGACAGTAGACTATGATACTCACTGAAGCTGTCAAAAAGAAGCTAAGCTAACAACTACTTTCCCCACAACAAAACTTTATTTAACCTTTAAGTGTATACACGACTGACCGATAGAAATAACAAACTGCGTTAATATCCAATGACAGAATTACTTCTTGAAGTCACACTATGGAAATAATGACTTGCAAGGAAAATCGTTCATCTGCATTGATACGCATTGTAGTTACCAATCACGTTTTCTTCGTGGATCCTCGTGGCGCCCAGAAGAATAACATTTCATGCTTTCTACGTCAATGAGTACAAACAAAGTGAAATGGGACCAGCCACACAGCTGAGGCAATGACGGAACAACAAAAGCTTTAATTTTGTGGAGAAAATTAGCGAATGTTCTTATTGGTTATTTTTCTGTTATCAATTTCTTTTTCGTCTTCTCTCCTTTTTGTCTCATTACAAAATAAAATAAGGCGTAAGAGGATGAACTAAAGGAGATGTGTTCTCATAGGGTATATTCCGACCCTTGTAAACCCAACAAGAGGACGTTCCGATTTACTGTGATAGTTTAAAGCTAATATTAAATTTATGTCGGAAATTCACAAGAGTAACCCCAAGGAAATCGAAACGCCCTGTTCTGTTATTCTCTTTTACCAGATTCAGAATTTAGCACCTACGTTGGTTGATTTTCTGTTTTATTTCCCGTTTTGTATAACCCCACTTCAGTCGTCCCACGTCGAATACAATAATGATTATGATGATGAAAGTGATGATGATAGTGGTGACAACGTGATAATGATATACTTACACACACACATAAGAAGCCCCCTGTAATTTTAGGCTGTGGTAGTGTAGACTTCATAGGCAAACTACAGCAATGTGTTTTTCACTCGAAGGTCCCAAATTACAGATACAAAGTTGGTCTTAAAAAATATCCTACTCCATGCGACAAAGCAGGGGGTTGTCCATCAGTTGCTTCACCATAAACTGTTGGACAGCTGACATACAATGCATGGCTGTTCGAGGACATCTACCTTTAGACTAATGGGCATCATAATGACTGATCATGTCTAGGTGGCCCCATCCATCATATCACGTTCTGTTCAAGTAAGAGTTTCTTACTATACCCGAAACTTAATGTTTCATCACTTCTTGTAACAGGAATTGAAATTTACCAATTGAGGTAATTCTTTGACCTCATTTTACTCAATTACAGAAGGTACAAGAACTTGATTAGTAGCGGGAAAATAAGCCAAAAATGACTGTATTGTATCTTCGCTTTGAAAATCCATGGAAATACAACTGACAAGTTGACAATGTTGCTACTCCCAACATTTCTGAGATTTGTTCAAACGAAAATAGACTCCGACTTCAAAATGATCATTTTCTGTGAATTCTTTGTGGCTTGTACATCATACATATATAATATATGAATGTAATATAATATAGTATAATAGAATATTTGTATATACAGATAATTCCTGAGCCAATATCTAAACTCTTTCTGGAGTTGGATCTTGTTTCATTATCCGGCTTGAAATTTACAAAAATGTATATGTTCAACTCTAAGTTACATCTTAATACACCTGTGAAAAATCTCAGTGTAAATATATTGCTCAACGATATTTTTTATTGCAACTGATATGGTAACTTTAATCGTGTGTTATTCAGGAAGACCCATATTAACTGAGGAGGATATCACTTTTCTAAAAAAATCATTAATTGGCAGGAGAAACAGAGGTATAGAAGTTGAGAGGCAGACAAACAGACAGAAAAAGAGCGAGTAGCTAGAGTGTTATGGAGGAAACTGAAACGAATTCAGAACAGATTTAGGACTAAACAACATGGAGAAAATTGAGCCCGGCAATTTTCTCGACTTGACGGGTGGAAATGGTAGAGAGAAGAAGAAAATAGTTTTTGAACTTAAAGGCAAACTAATCAAATAAGTATCAGAACTTGCACTCAATTTAAATCCTTATTTTACAAGATTCTATGCAACAAATCTCTCCAAAAATCTTTCCTATCCCTGATATTGTTACGAATTCCAAGAGGGACTTGCAATGCCCTTCCACCCAAGCTCATTATATTCACCTTAACACCCAAGTATACATTTAATCTGTGATACTTGCCAGCGAGTCATTTGATTTGAGTTTATGTACCTGCATTACACATTCAGAATGACATACCTGTACAATATATGTTTTATATATGTATATATATTATATACATTATATATATGTACATATATAATATATATATTATATACACGCCAATTTGTGAATATTCGGGACAGCTTTACAGGTACAGAGGTCACTATCAGTTAACAATTAATGTGTACTGAAGCGAGGGCTAAAAAGGATTAACTGTCCTACCAATATATAAAATTTAATACCAATTTTCTTAGGAAACGAATTATGTATATTAGCCTTTCAGAAAACTTCCATTTACTTTAGCGTATTTTCTTCTTCTTCAAAATCATTGTAATGCACTGGCAGTAATATCCATATGCAACAATTTTCAGTTGTACTGAATACCAGATATAAGGAGCATCAATCTCATAAATCAATAAATGGTTTCCAAGCAAGCAATTTTAAAATTTAACGCGAGTTTTTTTCTTTAAAATAATCTTAACAAACACAAACAGGAATTTATCCTTTTTCTTCCTGGTTGGCCCAGTGTTGTAATATGTACAGAACGTATATCAGTCCTGTTAAGTGCAGGAATATATTAGAAAGATTACATTTAGTTTTTTCCACGAAGATCTTTTTTGTGTGATATTTTAATTTTCATTCAGTACGCATATCTACGTACTTTCTCCCAGAATATCGAAAATAGTAAGTAACTCAATTAAGTCCAATGCTATTACAATATTTTAATACCTGTAAGTTGTTGTGGCAGTAATCTTGATTTTTCTTCGATTACTTACAGTTAGGCTATCTATCATCAAAACGAACAGACGAAAGCTCTTGAATAAAAAACACAGAATAAGTTACTCTCAACAACACAGTTAAATGTCCACCTTTCAAAATAAAACAGTCAGAGAAAATAATTTAAATCAAATGTCAAATGTTTACATCAAGAATCTTTCAAAATAAAAAATACCTGCACGTATCTAAAGGCAAAATGAAAGCTTCTGGTGAAAAAGATAAACGTAACAAATACAGTGCTGGGAAAATTGTCCTGGGGGCTATGTCACGAAAGAGTGTTAAAAAAAGCAAAAAAAAATCCAAAATACACCTCTAACCCGACGGCCTTAAAAGAGGAATATCAAAATGGCATTTTTGAGGCTATCAAATCAATTTCAAAACAACTTCAGAGGTTTATTTCAGCTCAAAACAATGCTATTGTTAAAGTTACCCTGAAAGATTTTTAAGAAAAAGACTGTATAATTCGCTTTTGCGTTAAAAGATCATGGGTTCTTTTGTTTGTGATGGGTTGATAAATTGATCAAAATTTAGACGAAACATTACTTCAGGACTTTTTCAGATTAAGAAGAGTTCTATGTATCTTGTACGAGACTAAGAAACAGAAAAGTACACCATAAGACAAAGTCAATCAAAATGACAAATTTTGTTGGACTTAGTGAAAACCAAGAACCGATTCTTATTCTTCTTTAGGTGCCGTGTCCTTCCAGAACGTTGGCGATCATGTTTCTCCACAGCTTCCTGTCCCTCGTTCTCAACAGTTGTTCCTCAGTAGTGTTGGTCAATGCGGCTTTGGTCTTCAAAAACTTGATTCTTGGTCTTCCTCTCCTTTTCGTCCCTTGTATTTTGCAAAACCATTACAAAACGATTACAAAACGATTACAAAACCAAAACCTTTTGCAATATTCACAGTAGTTAATTGGGTATGAAATACAATCTTGGAATACGAATGCATTTCAAAAGTTAAAATTTCTTGCAATGGTTTACATTTACTGTAAATTTAATAATTTATTCCGAACAAATTCTTGGAGGATGCTTGTTGATGAATGAAAAATAGATACAAAAAAATGTCTTAAACTGGTAAACACAGTTTTGAGCGACTTCACTAGTAGCATCAAGGTCACGAATGAAATCACAAACTTAATCCTTTCCAACAAATTAAATACCAAGCTTAACTTTCGCCATTGCTTCTTGACTTCACCTTGGACGTTCGTAGGTCATGTAACCAAATATTTTTTATTTAAACGTAAAACAGAGGCACCAATTTTCACGGAATTTGTTTCCACATAAAGTACTTATTTTATCACCAATAAGTGATCGTACATTCGATCATGATGTACTTGCTTTATGTTGTATTATATTTGGACCAATCAGATAACCCAGCAACAAATTAATGCGATTTAAGAGGGAAGGGCTTAATATTGAAACAGAAAGATACCTTTTTACTGTTGTAGCGAAAGGGAATTTACACAGAATTTGACACAAATAATCGCATATTCCTAACAAGAAAATATTTTTAAAATTCATTGATTGCAAAATATTTTTATTGTCCTTGTTTTGTTGCGGGTTTTTTGTTTTGTTTTTTGAATTTGAGTCAAGGATGTAAATTTTTTATTTATTTGTTAATATTAATTTGTCACATCCCATGGCTTAAGTTGATATATATTTGTTGTTTTACCAAACAAAAATCAAAACTATGACTATTATACAACAAAATCTATCATCAGACTTAACCTGATTTTTCTTATTACCCGAAAAATACAACAACTCTTTTTATCCATCGACGTTCAATCGTTTTGGTTTTGTCCACTTTACTGTTCTGAATGATACAAGACAACGTTACCTTTTTCGATTTTTAGCTTGAGTTGTTTTCTTAGGTTTTGACACCATGGGATCAAAAGGAACACTACCGACCACAACACTGCTGTCGTTTTTTATCATAATCTGTCTGTATCGAAAAATACTTCATGCCCAAAATACGGGACAAATTTTAGGATTAAAATCTAAAGTAAGAGCTATGTTGATATTACACTTTATCGCATAAGCAATTCCGATTTTAAGTGTTGCCATGGTTAAAACATCGCCAGCTGAATAAACCCTTGCATGAGTCTTATCATTCTTACACTGTTGTTCCTTGGACACCCTGTGATCGTATAGGATGAGGCCTGAACCTGGGAGTTATTGAAAAGTTAAGTTACCAATAAATATTATTTCTGCATTTTCTCACCACCTGTACCCCAGGGATTATGGTATTACACTTCAAATGTGTTACTTAACATCTATTTGATAAACTATTTACGTGACATGTTTTCAAAATACGACAAGTGCCGGGAAAGTCGTTTATGGCAAGAACATATTCTGAATACGCTTTTTATACCATCGTGGTTAACGTAACAATTCAATTTTAGATATTATTTTTGGAACCAAATAAACACTTCCGGAAGAAACCCTTTAATGAGGGCTCTTTTTATTATTTTTTTCCGGCAAATACTCTTCATTGGGAGTAACACTCTTGGAAACAAAAATGATTGTGGCCAGATCCAAAACAACATACGACGACCATACATTTATGTAGCTGAGAATGTCACGTGCCCGTTATCTCTTGTAATGATGTAAACCACTTCGACTAAGAAGGTTTTTAATTGGAAAAGGTAACTTCAGACAACTGAGCAATTTGAAAGTCGTTGATTCCAAAAGTTGTGATGAGTCTTTCATGTCACACACTGAGCATTCAACACTTGAGTCACACGAAAATCTGTTTGAAGTCTCACAAGCCGGATCCAAAGAAACATGAGTTTACGGGAAAAAACAAGTCAATTGAGAAATAAAGAGAGAAACAGAGAGTCATAAAAATAGAAGATTCAAGGGGACGTTTTCCAACAAGTTGTGTGGAATAAATAAATAGAAGAGAAAAAACTTCAGTATTTTTTATATTTCTTTATCTTGCAACATAAATAAATACTGGGACGAGTAAAAGAAACTTTTAACTCTATGGTTTTTGCGCTGTTCAGGTAGGATGGTCGTATTTTATTTCAGTTGTGTTAAGCCATAAAACAATAGTAGAACGGCGATTAATGAAATAATTGGTTATTCCACTCTAGTTAACCCTTTAAGCGATTTTTATTTGTTGTTATTCATTCTTTTACAATTACATACTTCTATCTATCTCTCTCCATCTATATATATACATATATATATATATATATATATATATATATAAATTTCATCAAAGCAGGTAGTCGTCTTTAAAAGTATATAAATTTCTCTCTCTCTCTCTCTCTCTCTCTCTCTCTATATATATATATATATATATATATATATATATATATATATATAGTAATATTAGTAAAGTATACCAATGTTCACTGAGAGTGCTCAATGTTTCCAGAGAGTTTATAAATCCAGTAAAGCATACANTTGCAGTGTGAAGATTTTTAAGAAAACAAGAAACGAGTAGTAAACTCTAAATTTGTCTAGTTATTTTGTATGCTTTTCTGGATTTATATATATATATATATATATATATATATATATATATCACTCTGTCTATCTATCTATCTATCTATCTATCTCCAAACGGAATTCATTCCATAATTTATTCCATTCTCCTTTGTTTGTGGTCCCTCACAAGGGTTCACCCCTTCCCTATGACTTCTCATAAGCACTTTTCTTAAATTAACAAACAAAAATCAAATACTGTATCCAGACAACTTAGTCACAATATATTTTGCTATCAGTAACATGTCTTCTATTTTAATCCTTCAACAAAGTTCTCATTTTCTGTACTTTATTTACACTTCATCCATCCTAAGCAAGGCTGGAAGCCACCACTGTATTACAGGAGGTACTTTTCTTCTTGTCTCTTTATCCCTTTTCTCATCATGGCCCCTGTCCCAATTCTATCTCCGAAAACTTGTCTGCCACTTAAA
Source organism: Morbakka virulenta (assembly GCA_003991215.1). Lineage (NCBI taxonomy): Eukaryota > Metazoa > Cnidaria > Cubozoa > Carybdeida > Carukiidae > Morbakka > Morbakka virulenta. The sequence goes on from RDPX01000003.1 coordinate 1,874,542, forward strand.
ACGGAGAAAAGAATTAGACGGAGAACTTTCAGAGAGGAAGCTGAGACTCGAACCGGAACCTTTTGCAAGGTAAGCTGTTTATTTTTCTACTTAGCCACTACCCGTTAAACCCAGAGCAGGTGTACATCTAAACATATGAGACTTTAAGAGTATAATGTAGAATTATTGTTTTAGAATACCAACAATGTTAAAGATGGAATAAAAACATGATGATAATATTTTTTACAGCTCAAAATATGATAAATACGTAGTTTCAACAAACAAATGTAATGTTGGAAGACCAGGCACTTCAACCGGGGGCCAAGAAGTATGCTTGATCCTGAAAGCCGTAAAAATGGTTTTTTTTATTTTAACTGATGTAATACAGTTTAACCAGTCAAATATGTGGTGAAAAGAGCTATTTATTGTATTTTCTTACTAGTACTCTACGTTTTGTTGTATGATTAGCAAGCTTTCGTGTAGAATAATATGGTTGTTATTGCCCAGCATGTCCATTTGCAAAAGACAATCTTGGTTCTAGTTAAGAACAGTTGTAGAGAATTTGATGGGAACTACAATTTGCTTGACACTTACTAGCAATAGTACTAGTTATATTAATATGTTACTCGTTATTAGAGAGAAATGTGAGGCTATGCTAAACACTTGTACTAAAATCATTAAGGAGTGGTAAAATACTACAACATTCGTAATGCAGTGGGGAAACAACCAGGAATTGATAGTTTGAATAGAAAAACTTTTCTAAAGATTATGAAAAAGTCAAATTTAAAGTTTGCGAGAGGACAACAGTATTTGATACGGTACAAAAAAAAACGTGGAAGTGTAGATGCATTATTACTTGACGATCACCGTTCAGGATGGCAAATATTGACAGGAGGTATTGACACGTGTGGTGTTTGAATCCGCCTTCTTTCCTTCCAAGGTTTGCAATTTCCTAGAGAAAATCAAATGTTGAGGTCAGCAAAATATAGAAACTACTTAGATATTATGTTGAGTGAGATTGTCTTTTGGGGAAGGAACATCTTGAAATGTATGGGAATTCTTGAAAGGAAAACGTAAACTGTAAGGAACTTTTTGGATACATGGAACAATACATGGATTTACCAGGTTTATCATATCATAATTCGTAAGCTTTCTTTGAATTCCGTTCCGAGATATACTTTTCCCATTGTCAATAAAAAATCTATTCTTTTTATGCACTGCAATCTCATTAACAGTATATCCTACACTCTAAAGGAAATACAGCCTCCAGCACTGAAAAAGGAACACAACAAACATGGAACAACATACATTCTTTGGGTCATTATTAGGCAAGCATTGTATTGTTCTATGACTGAATGTGTTCCCTACTCATGATATCGTATGTACTAAGCAACTAACATTCAACCACCCGCCTACTTTTTTCGAGGATAATGACCTGTGGAATGTTGTAGAAAATATATTCCTATCTTTTCTCTCAGAGCGATGAATCTAACAGACTCTGTTTTGGATTTGCCTAATAAGAACAGAATTTCGTAATCAAATTGGAGTGATCAGTCAAAAGACAATGCTTCAATATGTTTGAAAGCAATCCTGTTTTTTTAAGATTCAAGTTAAAGAACTTGCCTTACTAAGTCCACGGTGTTAGACACACTCTGGATTTAATGTGAGTAAAAGTGGCGGAGTGCAGTCTATAGACTAAAATTATTTTACATTCTTCAGCATCTGTATTATTTTTTCTCTGTTCTAACACATAAGTAGAATATTTTATCATCATCTTGAGGGAATATTTTGAGTTCGAAATGAGATAGTCGTTGGATAATGATTCCGTTAATAAATTTAATAGGGGGTTTCAGTAAACTTGATTTAAACTAGGATCTGTGTCAGGTGACAGTGAAAAGGAAAAAGGGCAGAGAGCAGAAGGATTGAAGGAGGACATTAAAACCCTTCAAACGATCTTTCTTATGATTCTTGGCTTAAAAGGTTTAACAATATTCAACCGTACGGGAACTGAAAGGGGAAAAAGGTCTCTACTCACAAGTGGAGATATTTAATACCTTTGTAGTCAGAAAAGTTGGATGGTGGTCCTATACTATTAAGGCTAAATGGAAAGATCACCCAACCAAGCGGTTGAAAAAATAACGGTAATATACTTACGATGGAAGTAAACAGGTGCTCTTATACTTTCTATAGTTTCTCTAAATATTATGATGTAACTTTACACATATTTCGTTTATATATATATATATATATCATATATACTTACTTACTTACTTCAGCCTGGAGGTTGTAAGTCAAACCTCCCGACCACATATATCATATATACACTTATTATATATACACTTATTATATATACACTTATTATATTATATATATATATTATATATATTATATATACACATATTACGTTTTTTGCTGTTCTTATTTTTGTTATTAATAACATTATTTTTTTTGTGACTTTCAGGTCAGAAGGTGAGGGGTGCGAAAGAAGCCTACACCCCCTTGTGAAAATATTTCACCCAAGTTCGCCCTCTAAGGAAAAAATGTTGGTTGCAAAGAATCTTTTATATGAAAAAGAAATATAGAACCTGGTGTCTGTCTTACGGCTTTCTTGTATCAAGTAGCCCATGCCATTAGAAATAGAGCCCATGATTCATCAGGCCCTGTCAGTTACTTAGGTGTTGTCTCCATAAAATAAAGTCCAGAGATATAGTGTCGCCCCTCTTTAAAAAGTCATTTTGGTTTACCTCCTTGCCCATGCTGAACCAGCTTCGTCATTGGTGATTTTGTCCATTTTGTAAATATTTTGAAAATGATTTAAAAAAGAAATTGAAAAGAGATTTATGCAGTTATCACAAATCTACAATAAAAATTATTTAACTTTTATATATTGCTTTATATTTATTTCAAAGTGTTCATTGATGTTTTAAGCAATGTGTCAATGGAGGTGATACACAGGTGATATCTGAATAAAGCTGGTCACATGTAAACGATGCTTTCAAAATTCATTTCAATCAAATCATAGTGAACAATTTGTACGACGCCTGTGGTTTTCCACACAGATGGTTTCTAGAAAGACTGTTTGTAATACAAAAACGAAAACTGCGGGAACTGTAGCAGTCTGTTAGAGAAAAGGCTCAAATATTGTCCTCTTTGACGAATGACGAAAGAAAAGGAGGATATCAGATAGAACCTTGTGATTCAGTAGTTCTACATTATTAAAATCTTTATGACAGCAGCTTTCGCATAAATAGATGCAAAGAAAACCGGATGCACTTTGAGTGAAAAAAAGTGGGAGCAGTTTGTGAAAAAATATCCCTAAACCTAATTCTAACCCTGCAAAATTTACCAAATATAGACCCCAAGGGAAGATTGGTTTCAATAAAAAATATCGTTTGGGTGTTCAGCTTGAGGTGATACTGTACTACATTTTAATACATATATTTCCAGGAATTTCGAACAGATAGTTTGTTTTTCACCTTTTTTATATAAAAAAGCAACTTTCAGTGGACTTTCGTCCAATTAAAATAACAACTGCTGTCCTTTGTTGCTCTTACCATCCTGTCATTGATTAAGTAACTTCACAGTTATGAGTAATTGGAGAAAACAGTGTCAGTTTGGTAACTGATCTATAACGTCTGATTATTATGAGGAAATAGAAATATCAGCACTTCATTTTTAGTCAATTTTCTTTTGATTTTTTGGCATTATTGCAACTTTGTTGTCATGACAACGTTGTCATTTTCACATTTATCGGATCCAGTCCTCCGCCGAGGTGAGCTTGTCTTATTCTGTTTTTGGTAGCTTGAGTCACGAAGATCTTGATTTTCTCGATATTACTCATCACAGAATGACAATTTTTATGTTGGATTTCGAAGGAAAATTCAAAAGTGTTGAAATACATTTCTATCTCCTATTTGTTAGCACTTGCTCTTCAAGATACAAGTTTGGAGCTCGATAAATTTATCTGAAGAGAAGTCTATTACACATACTTTCGTCATTTTATAACGCAACAACAGAGTTAATGCCTGGCAAGCTTGATGGAACTTTGAGGGGAAAGTGCAGCCATTTTTAAGGAACTTCAGTTCACCAAAGCACATGCAACATCCAAAAATATATTGACCGGTACAGAAAGGAACAATATGAAATTTGACAACCTTAACTTTATGTTTTCTCTTTTTATGTTGCTACCTGACACACTCAGAAATACACACAGGATATGACATATTACAACTAAATTCCCAACATATCTGACTGAAATCTTTTTTCCCAGTTGGATAATGTCACTGTGGTCGAGGCATAAAACGTTTTATTTACATATAAACGACAGGGCAGAAAATGAATGTTTGCATGTGCTGTGGTCTTCCCACACGCTTCCATTTTTTATTTAGCGTCTGCAGGTAAAGTATATATCTATATAAGGAAATAAGGATATAGTGTTGCTTCTTGTCTAATGTGTATTGCAGATGAATCAACCATGAAGTGATTAACACATTTAATCCTACCCACGGCAGCATTACATATCCATTTATCTTGGTGCCTACGTGGGGAACGGTATCAGCACTTTTTAATTTTTAAAAGTATCCATAGAAGTACATTTGGATACTTAAAGCAGGAAGTTTCTTGCATTAAGGGATTATGTATTTGTGATGTCCACATGAAAGGGCCACTCAATGCGCTATGGTTCCCATACAATGAAATCTACTGTCCTCTTTAAAGACAAAGGGAAAATGGATTTAGAAATACCTACATTTTTGCGTACTTACTCTCCCTAATGACTGTAATACCAAATGAAAATTTAGGAAAGTAAAGTTCTGAATACTATGTTTAGCAGGCTTACAAAACTCAATGTTGCAAATGGGCTAGAGAAAGCTCAACATTTAGCATGATTATTGTTGTCAGCAATGAAGACCAGAAAACCCATGCTAGCTACCAATAAAGAGCATATTCTAGCTATACAAGTAGCAGACTCTTGAAATAATGAACAAAGTAAATGTTAACTGTTCAAAAACCTATTTAAGCTTCACTGGGGTCTATTTATGAGCATAAAACACATATTGGTTGGGCTGCAAACAAGAAAGTATTTCAGGATCAATATTCTGTCGACTGAACTCGCCCTCCTTTATTATAGTTACACTAAGAATCCAGTTAATGGTTTTTATCTCTATTGTGACCTCTACACAAAAATCCCAACAATTACTGTCATTTTTATTTACTCTGTGTATATAGGAGTGTATGAATTCGTAGCGAAAAGTTTTAGTTTTCCATGTTCTTGACGTACGTTCTCCATTTGCCCGATATAATTGGCGTTCAATAAATTTTGAACATTTACATAAGGAAATTCTTAACAAAGTATATTTCCATTATCCTTCGTCAAGAGTAGCCTTCTCGACGTTTTTAAAACTGACATATTCGTCTGTACGTTTATAGAAAAGAAGATATACAATTCCCCTTATAAATTAAACACAGTCTGAACCTCACTGTGACGTCGGTTGAATACATTTCATTAGAAGAGACTTTCATTGGCCTTCGTTGGATCAAAAGAGCATATCTTCAAAATATACTTATCTTATCTAAATTTTATCAAGTAAAGTTTGATTTACCTCTTGTTAAAAACTAATACAAGACCATGTGTCGACTTTAATTTCCACAAGTCATCCATAATACTTGGCTACTGATATTGGAACAACGTACAAGGACCCATCACCAAACTATATCCAAAGAAATAATTAAATTTCTGAGAGGCTCAAATTGTACATTCATCTCTATTATAGAAATGTTCATAATTAAAATAGTGGGAAATTATTTGAAAAAAACAACCAAGTATTAACTCATTTATTCACTTTTATTTTAATAGTTTTTTTGCACAGAAGACAAGTGGCAGAATGAAAAGGAAACAACGAGTAGTCAAGAGACTTAGGCAAAAGGTAGTGATCTACATTAGACTGTATCCTGTCACGATCATAGGATACAGACAGTTAGGAGAGGAGCAAGAAGTATCACATTCTTACTGTTTTGGAGAAAATTAGCTAGTGTAGGTGTTCTTAATGCCTTTGCTATATCCACTGTAAAAACATGCAAGGACAGGAGGAGGGTAAGGAGTACCACAATCTTACTGTTTTTTTTAATAAAACTTTTTAGGAGAAACAAACATATTCATACCTACCTGTATCCAATAGCAAAACGTAGGTGCTGGAAAAGCCCCATAAGCACATACCGCAGACCAAGGAACATCTCCTAAATTCTCTTGAAAACTATTCCAATTTGCCATTCCACAGGGAAAAGGTTTACGTTAAAGAGAAGAGTCCTTTAAAAGTGGTATTAAAACTAAGAGTGACTTATTCTATTCTTGGATATACCAACGCGGTCACAGTGGACAGAACAAACCTCGGATTTAGTAGTAGAAAAAAGGGCTTGAATATCAAAGTCGTGGTGACCTGCCTGGAATTCGAATTGAAAATATCACTGGGTGAGGTCTTCCAACAGAACAAAAGGATAACAATACCATCAGGCAAATCTATCCCATTGCAATAAGCCACTTGATTTAATACCTCGAGGAATTTTATTACACGGATTTATTTTCTTAAGCAAATTCTGGTACTTTTCGCGAATGATCACTTAACTTAATTTCGGGAAGATTTGTTTCCGTGAGCCCAGGAATTTTGACTGTAAAAGAAAAACTATTTCCAAATTAATCACTTGTTAACAATTTAATGTTTTCTCTAATAATAACAACTTTTGAATGCTTTAAATGTATTACAAATTTTAGTCCGTTTCAAATTGTTTTCAAAGACCTTGTATTCCATGAATTTTGTTTTTCAATAAATGTGAAAAATTCTCGAAATCCTGGAATTGTATCCATACAAAATTAGTCTACTTAAGGAAGTTAACATTAAAACGACAGCGTAAATATGGTGTAATTATTAGGAAAAAGTGAATGACCAAAGAGAAAAAAGATAAGAGGTAGAATGGACCAAATATAAACTACAGAAAACACAGGACTTAACAAGTTTCAAAACTTAAGCTCTAAAAATTGGGAAGATGACGAACTTTGAACAATGAGTTTACTGAGGAGAAAATAAAGGTAATTTAGATAAATGATCATGTTAATTTCTTAACGACAGAAAAACTCTTCTTTTTTTTCATTCCAGCTTAATATCTGCGTTGGGTCTCTGTCTCTGTGCCTCTTCCAGTTGTTTCTATCTTCAGTATGGAGATGTCATTTCAAGATGATAACCATTTTTTTTGCCCCTTGTCTTTTAGCTTAAAAGAAACTCGCCTCTTGCAGAGCCCATTTAAAATCTTCCTCCAGTTGATCCAATAAACATTTAATTTGCTTAAACACTTAATAAACACTTAATTTCTTTATTTCCAATATCCGTTATTGGCTCCAGATACTAATCTCTTGATGTTCACTTTGCCTAGATTAATCGTGGCTCGCTTATCATACTCCAATTTATACCGTCTTTGTATGATGCTTCCATTCTTGTACTCTCCAGCATCTTGACCTCTCCAGTTTTCTTTCGAGCCTTTCTCTAGTTTTTGCGGTCAAAGTACAGTAGTATAAAATATACACCATGGAAATTTCCCCTTTGCATTCTCAGTCATCGCTTTCAACACGATTCAAATATAAAGGGTCTCAGGAGTCATCCCTTATACACTCCGACTTGAACTTTAAGTTTTCACTCATTCCTTCAGTTCTTCGCTCTGTAATTACTATATTTGGGTACATTTCACTCATTACTCTCGCAGAGATTCCTGGTAGTTGCGCTGCCGTAAATATCTCAATAGTTGCTCCTTGGCTCACTTATCGCGGTCATTTCTTTGTGTACTTCAATTGCATGTTCTGACTACAATATTCCATCTCCCAAGGCCACCCTGACTTTCAATTTTGACCTCTTTTCTGTGTCTTGTCTTTACTTCTTTTTACTGTTTTCATGGTAAGAAGCACAAAGTGAATTACTTTATAATTCTTGCAACACTGACTTTCTTTTAAAAATAGTTAGTATCAGATTTTTAAAGTAATGTAAAGCGAATTATTTTCAAAAGTCTATGGAAAAATCATTCAAATAAAGAAAGGTATGGCTTTGTATTTCAGTTACTGAAAAGGTTGAGAACTTTCATTGAATCTTATTATACCAATTCTTCAAAATAAATGGTTAACCAATGGATCACCTGAGAGCAGGTGGTCAAAAGGAATGGATATTTTTATCAGTATCAACAAGATTATTGTTGTTAGCCCTATTATAGGAAAATGTACTTTTGCTTTAAATGTGAACACTAATAACAAAAAGAAGAGAATCTGGACAAGTATTTAAATCCAAGTCTTTTGAGCTGTAAATTTGTAACTATGTGTTTCCTTTTCCTTAAGAGGTTAAGGATGTCAAATTGTTCAAGCGCTTCGACTATACAAATTGAAGAATCCGACCTGTTAATCTCTATTCTCCATTCACTTTTTAATGTGTGACTTTTCAACTTCCATGTCATTTTAATTGCTTTTAATACAGTCATGCATGGTAAAAAAATACCCTATATGTAAGGAAAGGAGGGGGTTATGAGCGTTATGTGTGTTTTAGCTCTTTTACTGTGAGCAAGGCTTGAAGCCACTTCAGCGTAGAGGGTTACTCCTATTATTTGATTTTCTTTCTTTTTACTTTTTAATCATTTTAATTTATTGATTTTTCCCCTCTTCTCCCATTTCTTCCTCGAAAACATATACAAACTCAGTAGTATTACCACTTAAAACGGATAAACAAACTGGGCACAGAACTTCCAGGAAGGTGGCCTGGGTACGAAAGTCAAACCTCGTGCATGGAAATCTCTTGATTTAACTACTCTGGTACGACGGCATTAAATGAAGACAGGAACTAAATTATAATTAGTTTTAGTACAAAAACTTTTTTTTGTCACCATATAAATGCGTTGATCTGTGCCACATTTTATGTGTTGCAATGTTTTTGTATTACTGTTCAAGATAGTACTTGAGATAAAAATGGCTAATTAACAATGGTCCATTAAAATTTGGATCAACTGTTAAATTACACACGTTTTTTATCAGAAATTTTAATAAGCAGTTAGTACTAAAAATTTCTTAATTCAGCATAAAAATTTTGCCGTTTTAGTACTATAGTTTTGAAAATTAGTTTCCTTTTTTCGGGGCCTAAAATTGCACTATTGTTTTGAGGTTAAGCATTTTTTTGATGGGAATAAGCACGGATCGTCAAGAAAACTACCCTGTGAAAAGTTATTAAAACTGTTGAGAAGAAGGTTAGTTAAAACCACCTATCCATCCGTGCACTAACTGAGGTCAATAGGCTCCTTTGAAAAATCCAACTTTTTGGAGTTTCCTGACTTTTCTTGAGTCTAGTACCAGAGGTTCTTAAAATTGTAGGTAACGCAGTACTAGTTTCTTATAAACCAGGTTCTTATTTTTAAAATGTGTAGTTGTAGATATATGTTCGAGGATATTTTTTAACATTTCTTATTTATTATTGCTGCTTATTTAGTATGTAGATATTGTAGCATCTAAAATGTGGTCTGAAATACCAGTTTACCTTCAGCTACCAATTTAATAATATCTCAGCATGGTCAATTACCAGGATCTTCTTTAGAATGGCTATTTAATTTATAAGACTAAATGTGGGATGGTGTTTGTATTGTTAAGAGATAATTTAAATATTTGCCAACAGGAAATTCTAGTTAATCTTTATTTGATAAATCCAACCACATGGATTAGGCATGCCCTTGTTTACTTACACTTTTCACAAAAAGTTTCTTTCAGGGAAGCTATTCAGTATCGGATTGTGCCTCGTGTCACCAGTAACCAGTGACCTGATATCTATGGAAATTATAATCAAAGTGTAAGGATCAAAATTATTGTGTTTGAAGTTACAGAAAAGGCCTATCAGAGAGCGCCTCAGAGAAGGCATCTCAAGCCTGTTGCTGTCCTGCTGTGTATGACTCTGAGAACCGCAAATTTATTGTTGCAAACTTCAAGTAAATTTCTCTTGCAATATTATTGACGTAGCTTCTCATATCAGACATGTCAACAGACTATTAATATGACAAAGACCAAAGCCCAGAGCAATATTAACATACATGCTATCTGTTAAATTGCATCTTGCAGGAACACAGTCACAGAAAATACTGTCCATTGAAAAGAGAGCAAAACGGATTATCGGAAAAAGTGTGTCATCCATTCAGAAAACGGTGAAAGATCGCTCAGTCAAGTTGGTTCGAAATTGTTTTAAATGGCAAAGTTTGTTGCAATTTCCAAAACTATTTCGAAGTACAAAATCACAGCATGAATACACGAAACAATTTGAAAAACTTTAAACAGCCAAAGTGCAAATTAGAATTTGGGAAGAGATCATTTTATTACCTGGGAGTTAGATATTTTAATGAAACTTTTAACTTGTATATATGTAGAAAAAAATTATTTTTAATAGCTTTTTCCTTTTCATTTTTATTTTAGTTGCAGTCAACTAATTTTTCATCGTCGTTCCCAGGGCCTCCTCTCGGCTTTCCTGGCATTTTTGAATGTAAGAGGACACATGTTGACAACAGTGTTTGGTATATTTTTATTGTAAACAACTGAATTGTATCATCCTCTATAAAGATAGAAATAATAATAATAATAATAATAATTCATAGAGATAAATCAGAGGGAAAACTAAAGCCTACAGTAATGGGATCATCGTCATCATCATCATCATCATCATCATCATCATCGTCATCGTTTTATTAAAAGCAGGGTTTATAACAAAAAGAAAGGTTAATAGGAGAGAAATAGATAAGTTGAAACAAACTAACCTATTTAGATAGCTCTGTTAATGCACGATTATATTTATTTATATATCTTACGGTTTCTATAGCAATAGCGTATTGTTTGAGAGGGACTGTTTTAAAAAGATGTTATGACATCGGTAGAATTTTTAATATTGTATGTTTTGATTAGTGCTTAGGTACTGTAAAGTTATGACCACTCAGTCCGTTTAACATGTTTGTTTTTATTAGGCTTAGTTTTTATTTGAGCAGGAAAGAACCGTATATGAACACCAGAACTGTCTATATATTGAAGGACTTAAGTGACAATCCTACAGTTAATAAGGACAGATAAACCACGTCATTCGAGAAAACAGTTCGTTGAAGTTTTGTTTAAGTACATATTTTGGGCTTTCTCTGTTTTATCCCTCATTATGGCCCAAGATTTAAGTTTACCAAGTAGAATTCGTTGGTGTGAGCTACAAGGCAATTTAGTGCTGATCCAGACCAATATAGATTTTCAAAAGGAAAACTATTAAACACTTTTTTATTTGATGCAAAATGTTAGCGACCTCATGGCATTTAATTCAGTCTCCTCTGAATTTTTTGTAACTGTTTCACTTTTTATGTTAACAGCATATGAAACATGATATGGTATTAGAGAAATACTCAGAGTGAACATCGTTGGTTGAGTCACAGATTATAATTGACGTTTTTTATACCTCACCAGATGCACATATTGAAAAAACTACATTTCTTCACATTACAAGTGTCCTAAGTAAGACAATATTACAGTTCCTCATAACAGTAAGCTAAATCCACACAGAATTCGATTTGGTCTATATTGGCACATTGTAGGCTTTTAGCACAGAGAAATTAAAAGACGTTAGAGTTTCTGTCTTTTAATCTCTAGCTACAGATGGAAAGGCAGAAATTTATTAAAACAAGCTTAGGCACTCAAACTTGATCGGGAAGCAAATCTGTGATCTGGATCTGGAGTTGGAGTTCTCATAATGGCATTTGAATCAAACAGTCCCCAGTAACTTTGTCCGCTAACTGTTTGAGAGGCCGTAACTGCCCCATAATATAGTTAGCCATTGGGCAACATAAAAAATAGCTACCTTTTTTTCTACTTGCCCGGAAACATTGCATTCATCAAGGATAGTGGAAACATGTCGTAGGCGTTTGGGGTACTACAGCTTAGTTTCTTGGATGATGTCAATGTCCATTTGTTGCCCCTTTCCAATGGTGTTTGGTAGAAGGAAAACAAACTGGAATCAGCGGTAAATCGATGAAATGATGAGCCGTGCAGTAATTCTTGAAAAAGCGGACCTTGTTCCCTTCATTTTCTTACTATGCTTGCTCCAAAGGTTACAACCACGAAGTGAACAATCCAGTCGTCATTCTTATCTTGAACCTACTCTCTTATGTTCAGAAAGCTTACTGCCTTTTCCAGCATTAACACGGTGTCGATTTATTGATATTCCAGCAATACGAGGTCGAAGCTACTAGGCAATGTAGCCAAGGCTGTAATTTGTAATAACTTGTAATAACTTGCCACCATTGCACTGGTCACATTTCTCTACAGGTGTAGACTTAAGCAGATCCAGTAAGACCAAGTAATTTCTAAAGTCTTTCCTCGGGCCCTGGTTTTGATTCCAGATGACAGTTGCCATTTTTTCTCTGGGTTAATGACATCAATTAATAAATCGTAGCATAAAAATTTTACTTCTTAATGATGCATAACACACATTGTAGTATTTATAACTAGATATAATTTAGATAGCACCATTCGGTTGTGATTACTAACCTTTTAAGTGCAACGATAAAATTCAAGCATTATTCTTCAGAGAGCAGTAGCATTGTTTAAAATGAGTGTGGACAGACTTTATGAAAGGTACGATTTCGCTTATCTTGTGAATATACGGGATCTGTCCCTAAACACTTTCAAAGGTTATGAACCAAACACTGCATAAAGCTACTTCATGTATGGAACTACGACAGAAATATTTAAAAAAATATTTCCCGTCAAAAACGTCCAACCACTTTCTAGGAAGATCACTGATGACAAGTTGGAGCAAAAATGGACCCTTGAGGAATTCCTGTAGTCATGAATTATTTGACAGACGTAATTCCATCCAGTGTACCGCACATTTTAGGATCTAAGAGAAAAAACTGAATTAAGCCAAAGACACTTTTACCAATACCATAACCAAAAAGCTTATTACCCGTTATTAAATGCCTCAGAAAATCTAAAGCCTCAACGCAAACTCTTTTTCAGACTTATTCATAAACCTACAGACAAATTACATAATTACTATCAAAAGGGAACCAGTGGAGGGCGATCCCCTTAACTCATACTGAACATCAACAAAAAAACTTGACTCTTCAAGAGTCCCACCAGTGCATTGCTGATAAGTCGTTCAAAGACCTTACTAATAACAGAAAGAAGACTTACAGGTCGATATTTGGCACGAGAAGATGGATCACGTGCATTCTTGAAAACAGGGTACTTGGAAAACGAAGGAAGTGTTGATCTGACCGTAAAGTCGATCACAATTGCTCTTTTTGTTTGAATTGTATGGTCTATGAACAAAAGTGGCTATAGAGAGTCAGGTTCTTTGATATTGTTGCAGTGATAGTTAAAGCTACATTAGAGTTTTACTAGCACTTCGGTATAATTTTATAATGCATCCGGTATTTGTGCACTGGTTTGGAAGTTCCAGTGTTGTGAGAAAGTTAGAGCCATTTCTTAACTATTATTGTTCCCAGGTGAACTCTGGCATGGAATGGTAGCACATGTCAGGGTTCCAATTATAGGTTAACTAGCAGCTACTAGGTGTGGTGCACAGGGATGTTTGTTGCAGTATTATCTTACTGACCTTGAAACGGCCAGACTTCCACATCGCATATGCCTCCAATGGCAGTGGTCCTGAGAAACATTCCAATTCTCACGTATGGCTCCACAAATTAGTTGACACTGCGATGGCCACAACCTGGAAACGGCATTGGTCTGTCTGCTAAACTGCTAGAGGCATCTTTATTACGTCCTTAGTAAATCGTTTGTTTTGTAGTTTGCCATGTGTATTATGGTGTAAGTGACGGATTTGGGTCTGACCACATGGTAGTCTCCATGGACTGTAGATTTCCATGAAGACGATCAGGAAAACCCATTTTCAAATCAGGCAATAAAAAGAACAAGCCACTTTTAGACTTCATAGCATTAAGAAAAAATTATCCATATACTGTAAAGACGGTCTTTGAAAATGTTACAAGACTTTGACGTAGTTGTACCAAAACACTGAGCATTACAGTTGAGAAGATTTGTAATTATAGTACAACTGCTATCCACAAGTTATCCGAAAAGGCACTTCTCCCAAGAAAGAAAAAAAGAAAGATAAACAAAAACCAAAGACAAATGGTAAGTTTTTAAATCTGGAGGGAAAAAACGTAACAAGGTAAGGAATCGGGAAAAATGTTGTCAACTGTGGGAAAAAAAACCCAAAAATTATATTTGACGTTAGTGCCAATCGTAATGTTAAAGGTGAATTCAGGAGAACCCAAAAATACAAAGCCTCAAAGGTATTGAGCTGCTTGACCATCGTTCCTAAAAAGTTAATAGATCACTTTGAAAGGCATTTTGCCTATATAAATATAGCAATACCACGAAAAATTGGTAATCTAGAACAGTTCCTGCACTTTCTTTTACTAAATACCATGAAAGTAAATGAGGATTCTGTAACTTTAGGCACAGAGCAAAAAGCAACGAAGTCAATACAAAACAAAAAGTGTTCTGAATTGGATCAGGTAAATGCATAACAAGTGAAGTACTGCCAGTCTTTAAAATTAGCCAACTAAGCAAACCTGTTATTGCTATTTTAGTTATGCATGCAGTCAGTTAGTTCCTAAACCATGGATTATAGCTGTAATTACCTGCCTACACAAAAAAAGGACCAAAGAATATCGCCCAAAACGTACGATCAATATTCATAATGAATACATTAAGATTACTGCCCATCATCATAATAGAAGATTACGGAATGTGTATGTAAGCATTTGAATGACTAGTCAATTCGGGATTAGAAAAAAACAGATCAACAAAGGATGCAATAATCATCCTAAAAGGAGCTATCGAATCTACACAAAAACAACTGCATCTATGCATGATTGATCTAAAACTAGCGTTCGACCACATTAATCCAAATATCTTCTTTAAAGTACCCACTCTTGTACAAGGGCACCAAGGGAAATTGTGATACTCAAAGCATTGTAAACAGGAATTGTTGCTAAAATAAAACACAATGTCGACCATTTCAGATTCACACTGGGCGCAGAAGGGGAAGATAGAATAACCAGTTATCATTACGGTATACATGTGATTTGTTCTGCGTTGTTCAACACGTGAATTTTTAAACAAATATCCTGACTTTGGCTTGAAATATGCGGACCATACCAAACAAAAATCATCAAGGAGAGAACAAAGCAGAATTCATGGTTTAAGAGGTAGTGCAAGGCTTGGATGCTCTTGATATTATTTTGTTTTCGTAAATTATCCAGGACTTACAAGGATACATTGAAAAATACAACATCTTTAAAGGATTTGAATTTACCATCACCAAAAACAAACCAAAGATAATCATATTCAATGCTTTAGAGAAAATACTGAACCTGTCATCAAGAAGCAATCTTGAAAACGAAGACATTGAGAATGTCGGTCACCTTAAATATCTGTACCACATACTGTCCAATGTACCTTCAACCTTTCTATTGTTAATTGTCAATCAAAAAAGCAATATCTACCAAATATGAAATACCTTAATCAATGCTTTTCGACAAGAATAATTCACAGGAAGAAAAATATTTCTGGAGGCACATATCTATAAGAGGCTTCTTTATTCAATGCAAGCCTACCAGTTAAGCGCTGATGAAATGCGAAAATAAAATCGTATAGAATAGCTTTCTACGGTGCGTGATAAGAGGAGGCTTTAAGCCTATAAATAAGCCTCGCGATGAGGATTTCAACCCAGGGTTAAAAAGACCATGGATCTATGTAATAAGCAATGAAGAACTGAGGTGACCTGCAAATATAAGAAACATCAAAGACTTCGATAAAAGGTAACATCTAGTGTTTATAACGCAAAATGTAATCAGATGCCGACTTTCCCCAGAAACAGTCTCTGTTTTGTTATTCTACAAATAACTAACAGAGGAAACTCGCCTCTGGCTTGGAGATAGATGAACACCAATTCAAAAGAATGATGATGGCGAAAAAGGACTTACACCTGTTGATAAAGGCCATCCATCTAAGGGACAGAGCCTTAGAAAAACTACATCTAAAACACTATGGGTAAATTGATGGTGATAATGACTAAGAGCTAAAAAAACAAACCTAAGATAGATGGAACGTCTCGACAACATAGATATGTTCTCATATTAGCACCAACTGGAGCAGGTATCAAAATGGTATAATCTTATAAGTTTTGTTAACTGGCAATTTACAGATATGTATTTTTACATAAAATTACCTAAGATTGCTTTATTTAAAAATGTGAAGAAACATTCTTCAAACATTTTGGTATCACTTGATTACCAGGGTATATTATTAATCTAAATAGTTTTAACCAAGTATATCGACGAAAGAAAGGTCAACTATTAATATTAAATAAAATCAGTTCATGCAGAAAATAGCAGTTAGAGCAAGATAGCATATGATCCAGACCTTCTTGTCAAAGAGGTTTGGTCATAGCTTCATTGGCATACCAGTCCTTAGTTGAAGATCGTACTTGACCTCTTATGGAGCGAGAGAAAATTATCTTTCACAAGTAAGGATCTAAAGCAAGAGGGAACTCTTGACGAGTACTGTGTAAGAAGGAACGGCATTTGAGATCAACATGAGAAATAAAGCCATAGTCACGTGAAGAATGCTTGTCCATGATATTAAGGTTCTCATTTTCACAGAGCTTTAGCCACTAAAAATACCTGATTGAAAGAGAGTAGGGCATGGCTTATTAGTATAGGCTATCTATAGAAACTTTGTATGTAGGCTCTTATTATTACCCTACATACAAAAGGTATTAGGTATACTACATACCTATTTGGCTGTCTTTAATTATAATTAGGTATCCCATTGGATCCAAGACGACACACAAGCTAATGTTTCGGCTCATTTGTCTTAAGATATAAAACTGTTCAACTAACTGTAGAAAGCTGGTTGCGATGCTATTCCTTGTTATTAAATCGTGCCCCAAAAAACATTTTTATAATGATAAACTCTCTCTTTTGCAGAGGAAGATTTTCTCTTCTTCTGTTACAGTTGTAGTATCTTAGACCTGGTCTATAAGGGTGTATGGAGAACCCAGAGAAACAACCATAAGCTGACCAGAAGATAAACACATCCTGTTTATAAGGATATATATTTTCTAATGTTCTTTGCAAGGCAATGGAAAGGATAATATCATAGTAAATGGAGCTCCCCGAGGACAACATCTTGAAACAGCCAACGGTAATAAAATGGCAATGAAACTCTATGGTCTATTACCACATTATATTATATGGTAACGTAGCTCTAGTGATAATAAAATGTATGGTATACCACTGGCTTCAGCAGATTCTTCAAGAAAACCAAAGCTAAGCATTAAACTTTATTAAAGAAATACCCTCGCACTTTAAGATTTCAGACAGACACTATATAATACGTATAAGAAGTAACTAACAGCAATCTACCATACCATTTCTCTTTTAAAACCCAACACCCCATATGTCCCTTGATTGACCTAACCTACTCCTAAACTACGATCTTCTTTTTGTTTTCATTAACTAATATTTCGGTCTGCTGCTTTTTTCCAATTCCCAAATTTTTGTATTCAATTCTACCCCTGTTAATATCACGTACATCTACCATGCTTGAATTTTGTAAATCTGGTTATTTAAAAAAACCTACCCCTGTTTTAAACGGAAGTTTATTTTTTAAGAAATTGGTCATGTCATTCTGCTAATTTGTCAAGAGGAGAAAAGAAAATAAGGGTCATAGGCATCAATTAGCTGGATTGGTAAAAGAATATCCTGTTTCATTAAAAATTAATTGTGATGTTAACAATAACATCAAATTCTACTTAAGAATGGGTGCCTGTACACATTGTTCAACGTGTGTTTCTTTTTTTTCGATTTATCTATTACACATAACTTGTAATCAAGCACAATCAAATTTTTGTTCATATATCATGCAGGTCTCATTGTATTTCTGCTGCACACTATTTACCTCGAGGAACTCAACTAAACAATAGTATGGATCAGTTTTTAAGGAATATTTGCATATCTAGAAACGTTTCTTTGGTTGAGAGTGTCCTACATCGTCGTAGAAGTTTGAAGTTTGAAGTTTCATAGTCAAATTTTTATCTCACCCTTCATTAAGTTCCCCTTTTATTTTTTAAACATACAAAGTGAGGTCCAGAATATAAGAGTAAAAGCTAAAGTAGAAAATCGCCGCATATAAGAAATCATGTTCTTGCAGTGCAGGCGCGATTTCAAACTCACCAGGGATGATTTGTTTCTTTAGCCACATTATGTTATGCTAATACAGACTCCCAGAGTTCTTCCACAAAGATCCAATGGTTGAATTTACTAGACGTCTTTTATTATACATAGTTTTCTTTCATCTTCTTCAATCAGGTTCTATGATTTCTTTTTTCAATCTTTTGTAGCTGCTCCCAGAATTTGACGTTCTACTGTTAATAGGATGGATGGAGGTAGTTAGTCTTTTGTCTTAACATAATACCCTCTGGTGTTGATTCAAAGTATTGTCTCACTTGCAGCTTTTTGTAAACCATACCAACTTTTTAGTGATCTACCTTGCAACTTTTTTATGATAAATATTTGAAATAGTATTATGGCTCGAAATTTTGTTAGTAGAACAATTTTTGTTTGAATAATATATCCTAAGTGATAGAACATAGGTGGTAATAACATTACCTTACTTTACTGCGGTGCCACCTCAAATAGGTCGGCTGTTATAGTCCTCCACATTGGTCTGTCCAATGCCAGTTTAGCACAATTCATTGATGTTTTTTTTCATCATATCAGCAATGTTGCCTGTCCATGTGGTCCTTTTCTTTCCTCTTCTTCGCTTACCCTCAGCAGTGTCTTCCGTTATAATTTTTTTAAGGGAAGTGTGCCGCCTTTTATGCCTAAAGAATGTAATTTTTCTTCTTTTTATTGTGTCTACTAGGGCTTTTTTGCTTATTAATATATCATTCAGGACCTTTTCAATTGTCTTTTTTCTTTCCAAGACACTCGATCCGTCCTACGGTAAGACCACATTTCAAAGGCTTCTATTTTTCTTTAAGTACTTTTCTTTACCGTCCAGATTTCACAGCCATAAGTGAGGATTGGCCATACGTAGCATTTTAACAGACGGATCCTGGTTTACCATGAGATATATTGTGCTGGTAAGTAGGTGTTTTAGCTTTAAAAAGGTATTTTTAGCCATACCAATTCTTCTTTTTATCTCTACGCCTGACCTTCCATCTGATGTTATCAGTTGTCCCAGCTATAAAAAGGTTTCCACCTGCTCCACCTCACAACCACCAATAATTTACTTTGCTTTGGGCGTTGTTTTGTTCCGAGTAACAACCATTGTTTTCGTTTTCCTAATTTTCAAATCAAGTTTTTCACTTTAAAATTTTTACATTGTTTACCACAGTTTTCAGATTTTCTTTGCTATCCGTCAGGAGAGCAGTGACGTCAGTATATCGAAGATTATTTATCATCCTACCTTCCACTTTTACACCTGGAAGTGATTTTAGTTCTCTGATTATACCTTTTGTACACATATTGAATAGCGACGGGGATAAAACACCCTTGCCTGACACCTCTCCTTATTTTTACTGGATCTGGCATCCCTATAGACGTTCTGATTTTTGTTTGATGGTTCCAGTATAACCTAGATATTATTGCGAGGTTATTTCTTCGATATCTAAATTTTAAAGATTTTTGATTAATAACTCGTGGTTTACAGAATCAAAGGCTTTTGCATAATCTATGAAACAAATGTAAAGATCTTTTTGTTTTTCTAGGTATTTCTCTGTGATGATTTTATGGTTCAAGATAGCGTCTCTTGTCCCTAAATTTCTCTTAAAACTAGCTTGCTCCTCACTTATTTCAAAGTTAATTGTTGGTAGTATAGTTTCGTTTGTTTCACACATTGGTTGTCTGAAAGAATGCCACTGCACGTCAAACTCGTCTTCTATAAATGTTTCATTTTCATACTCGGGTAGCATTAGACATTCATATCGGTTTTTTACTTCAACTGCATATTTCTCTGCAATCTCAGCATCCTTCAGCAATTCAGTGTTCTATTTTATAATTTTAGTCTGTTTTGATCTAGGAATCTTTAGCTTTATTTTCAATTTCATGATTTCATGATGTGGTAATAACAAAACTATCTAAAAAGAAAAATTTTTTATTTGAAGNTTTCTGCTTCAAACAACATTTCACCTTTCTTATTTTTGATGCAATTGCCCCCGCCTGTTCTTTTATTTGTGAATTCCTTTATTTTTTCATACATGGAGCCTTGATTATTGTTTTTTAAGAGTTGTTCAATTTGTGAGCATTTCATGTTCGGCCAGTCCTCCTTCGCCTCTGAGCATTTTTGTTTTACTTGTTTATCTAACTCTTTGTATAAAATGGAGTTTTTATGTTGTTTCCTTTCCTTCATAAGGTCAAGTATTTCATTTGTAACCCATGATTGTTTTGGTATATTGTTAATTGTTGGTAGTATAGTTTCGTTTGTTTCACACATTGCTTGTCTGAAAGAATGCCACTGCACGTCAAACTCGTCTTCTATAAATGTTTCATTTTCATACTCGGGTAGCATTAGACATTCATATCGGTTTTTTACTTCAACTGCATATTTCTCTGCAATCTCAGCATCCTTCAGCAATTCAGTGTTCTATTTTATAATTTTAGTCTGTTTTGATCTAGGAATCTTTAGCTTTATTTTCAATTTCATGATTTCATGATGTGGTAATAACAAAACTATCTAAAAAGAAAAATTTTTTATTTGAAGTAAGATTACACCTATAGCGCCTATAGAGTTGCCTATAGAGTTGGACTATTACTAAAAGTCTGGAAGACGGAATTAGAGCAGTGGAAATGTGGTTTCTGAGGAGAATGTTGAGGGTATCATGGACAGATAGGATAACCAATGTGGATGTTCTGTGTAAGGCAGGGACTAATAGATGTTGATGACAGATCATCGTGAACAGACAGATGCGGTTTGTAGGACATCTGATGAGGAAGTAGAAGCTTGAAGAGGTTGTGTTAACTGGTCGTATGGAAGAAAAAAGATCAAGGGGAAGACAAAGAACTACGTACTGGGCAGGGTTAGAAAGTGCAACTGGTTGGAGACCCACTATGCTCACTCAGGGTTTGAAGAACCGCCAAGAGAAGGCTGTTATAGCTGCCGCCTGCGCCAGAATACTGGCACGACACATAGATTGATTGACACCTATAGCGGATTTCTTGTGCTACATCTGTGTTCATACCCTTTTCATTTTAAGCAAAACAAACTATTCTCATGGCATTAGGCGGTATATGTATCTTTCTATCTATAAAACTTTGACAGAAATACGTTAACTAACAACTCTGGTTTCTAGGAAATGCCTGAATAAGATGTTTCCGTGGAAGTGTAGTGAACAGAAAAAAAAGATAGCTCCTTATATAAAAAATAGTGTAAATTAGGAAAGGGGCTATGATCTCGCAAATGAATATCTGATTCGTTTGTTTGTGGGAAGGATTTCAGATACAAAGCTAAACGTTTTATCATAATGTGTCTTTGTATGCCCTAGCATATTTAAAAAGACTTTAACAAATACTTTGAAGGTGTGCTGTTAAACAACCATAGAAAGCGAAAGAAACGTTTGTCATTAAACTGTACGTCCGCAATAATTTATTTAAATGCAGCTTAATTTAGTAACTCTAAAGAATGAACAAAGACGCAGATGATATAGGCTGTATATAGATTTAGAATTGTGTAAGAGTTAATATGGTAGTAATCTACTTTATTTAGGTGATAAATGGAACTTTCTTTATGATAGTACTAATTACTACTGGATAGTAAAAAGGAAAGATGCCTTCTTGGTAAGAAGGCTCTATAAATCCCATATTGAACGGCAAATAAAAATTGTCAGATAAAACAGTAATAAATAAAATATCTCAAAATCGATAAAAATATGGAAGCTTAACGAAAGTCGATGATCTAATAATTAACGATGCAAAGAGAAAATGCTATAAAACTTTATTGGATTAAAATAGACTGAGCCCTCAGAGATTATAGAATTCCATAATACGAACATGTCAAGCAAAGATTATATTATAAACCGTGATGCTGAAGAAAGTGAACCTTTTTGTAGAATATTTGCCCCCAAAAAATTTTGTCAGAAAATTGAAGGATAGATATCGTTATCGCTAGGTATCCCTGATGTCTTAGAGAAGATGCCGCAGAAAATAGAGTTATGAATTATGACTGCTCTTACGTTGAGAAATGTATTAAGTTATTCAGACTAAAGAACCCTCCATAGTAGAAAACTTACCACGTTTGCTTTTCAAGACAATGTAGCAACATATCTTAACTGTTGTGTTATGTCATCTGTATCTCTTTGATGACAGATACGCGCACAACAATTTGAGAAAAAAGGGTGCACTTATTTAAAAATTGAGAGTTAAAGGTCAACTGGATTATCATGCACCCATACCGACAGTCTTTTCAACTCAAAAAAAAGCTCGTCAAAGTCAAAGTTTCCAGAGTTTGAGGAAATCCAAAAAAACTCCTCTTTGAACAACAACAACAATTGCAGTGTCAAAGTTACTGATCAACTGATCTCGCTCTCCTTTTTGATATAAAAAGGAAAAATGTAGGTCATTGAAAACTAGCAGGGGCAAAATGTATAGATCTAAGCTCTGAGTTGGATACAGTTTATCACTTAAGGGTGTATGAGACTAAAACCTAAGAGTGAGACAGATTCACTTATTTCTTGTTACATAGAAATCAAAATGTCGATTTTAAAGGAATTGATTGATCGTAATATCGGATGTTAAATCGGATGGACTGGACGGTCCAATACTTACTTACTTACTTCAGCCTGGAGGCTGTAAGTCAAACCTCCCGACCACATCCTCTTCTATCCAGGGCTCTTCTTCTGAGTTCTTCAGGCGTCAGCATGGTGATATTTTGTATGTGCTTGATAAAGTTTAGCCTAGGTCTTCCTCGTTGGTTTCTTTCTTGGAAATGCTCGAACAAAGCAAATGGTGAAATGGTGAAATGGTGAACCGGCGACCTCAATTACCGAGCTGCTAGACGAATGGGCAGAATACTTTGAAGAACTTCTCAATATCAACTCAAACGACAATCCTGGTGTAATACTTCCAGCGGAACACGATCTAGCTATCAGCACAGATGCTTTTACCTTTGACGAAGTCTCGAAAGCAGTGAAACGATTGAAAATTGGTAAATCACCAGGAAATGATTCTAACGTCACTGCGGAAGCCCTAAAATACGGAGGAAATCAACTCACAGATTACCTATGCCAAATGTTCAACAAGGTCTTCGACCATCAAGAAGCACCAAAACAATGGAAAATGGGTATCATAATCCCAGTTCCCAAAAAACCATCGAAAAGCATGACTGATTTTAGAGGAATCTCTCTGATGTCTGTTGCTGCAAAAGTGTTCAACCGTGTTATTCTTAACAGAATATATTACGAAGTCTCATCACGCCTACGCCTATTCCAAGCAGGATTTCGGAAAGGTAAAAGCTGCATTGAACAAATCCATATCATCAGAAGAGTACTCGAACAGTTCCACCAGAAAAATTTACCAACTGTGATGACATTCATTGATTTCAAAAAGGCCTTCGATTCCATAAACAGAGAGACGATGTGGAAGATACTTCGAAACTTCGGAATTCCAGAGAAAATCGTCAACATCATCAGATGTTTGTACGACAATGGCACGTCAGCAGTTCGCATAGATGGAATTCTGAGCAAAGAATTTCCAATAACTACGGGGGTCCTACAGGGAGACACATTAGCTCCTTTCCTGTTCATCATCGTACTCGATTATGTACTGCAAAGTACTGAAGAGACAACAGGACTTGAAACACACCCGAATGATCTGCTTCCCGATCTCGACTTTGCAGATGATATTGTACTGCTAGACAAAGATGAAACAGAGGCAATAGAGCATTTTCTGACAGTAGAAACTTCAGCAAAAAGAGTTGGTTTGAATATTAACTATGGAAAGACTAAAGTTATGATTAGAGATGTTGTTGAACCAAGAACTGTGGTAAATGAAGGCAAAGTCTTAGTAGAAATCTCAGAGAACAAAAGTCTGGAAGTCGTCGATGACTTTAAATACCTTGGTGCCCACTTAGCTGACTGCCATACGGACTTAAAAAGACGAAAAGGATTGGCCTGGAGTCAGTTCTGGAAACTAGCAACAATCTGGAAATCAAAAGACATCTCCCTGGCAGTGAAGTTACACCTCTTCGATTCACTTATAGTCTCCATTATTTTCTACAACTCTGAAACATGGGTTACAACCAAAGCAATGAAGAAAGAAATCGACTCCTTTGGAACAAGTTGTTACCGGTTCATCCTTGGGATTAGAAGAATAGACAGAGTAAGAAACGATGAAATACTCAGACGTGTAAAGAGAAGTAATTTGAGCGATAAAATGTTCCAACGTCAGCTGAGATCGCTAGGGCATTGGATAAGGAAGGATGATATCACGGTCCAATATCGGACACTTTTAATTTTAAAAATATTCATGAAGCAATTTAAAAAATTATTTAAAGGAGAAACAAGTACTGTTATCTTCTTTGCTGTAATAGGTTTTAATTAAGCCAAAAAAAATTTTAGGGGCAAACTACAGAAAATATTAAGGTACTGTTATTCACCAGACGTTGACATGCAGAGACAGAGTGCAGACTGATTTGAAAACAGCATTAAAAACAACATTAAATCTAAGAAAATCAGAGTCCATGTAATGTGGGAGAGCCAAACGCTTTGGAGCTAATGGACAATTTCTACATTTGTGTGTGGTGGGGTTAACATTTTGACATTAATAGTATCGATACATATATATATATATATAATATATATATATATAATATAATATATTTATCAAATAGAGTATATTTGATGATCATACCTTTATGAATAGAATGTTGTGTCATGAAGCTTCATCTTACACTGAAGGAATGCAGATAAGGATCTAAGCACAAGCCGGCCAATATAATAAATTCACCTGTCGATCAGCATCTTGTGGGCGAAATATCAAACACCCAAGTAATAAGGATTATCAGACACTATAAGAATGGAGATATCTGCAAAAGCTGCAGCATCGTTTTGATGTTAACAGTCGTCTTATCTTCACGAGGAATAAATTGGAATTACTGAAAGTCTTAAAAATTAAACTTAATTGGAAAAACTCATTTCATTGTACCGAATGAAAATTATGTTATCTTTTATCTTGTAAAGCAGGTAAAAAACGCTCTTTTGAAACCGTTTTTGTACCTTTTAAAGAGAAAATTTTCATTTTTAACAATGTTTGATGGTAGCTTTACCTTCCTAGTAAACAAGTGGAAATTGTAATCTTTAGCACGTTAACACAACAGGTCCCCATATCAACAATATATCGATTCTGGAGAGTTTTATTTAGCAATTGTTTGTAAGCTTGTTAAATATTTGAAAACCAATAAGCAAAACGACTTGACTTTTCATCTGGCAAAAGTTTCTTATCCTGTGAAACTGCATTTCCTCTTTTTCAGCTTTTGAAATAAATCTCTCAAATTGGTCTTTCACTGCTGGTTTAATCAGCACTTCAACTTTTCAAAGAAAGTTCTTAGAAAGTAGTGTAGTATCATAGACTTTATAATTTTAACTCTTTTCAAGTTATAACATCCAAATTTCCTACTTTCTAACAAGGAAATTCGGTAAAAATCAGATTTCCAGGGGAATCCAATATTAGAAAAACTCCCCCAAAAATGAATCATTAACACTTTTCTTTTTCTTGGGGAAAATTATTAAATGTATTATTAAAAAAAGTCTCCTCCTTACCATTGTTCTCTTCATTGCTTGACTTGGTAAGCCTGTAGGATCACAAAAACTCACAAAGAAGGACTTGGATTGTATTGGCAGTTACGTTTGGGTTTATGAAGATTTGGCTCTGAAAATGATATGTGTTTTCTACTAGTATTTCTACTAGTAATTCTACTATTATTCTCTATACAGCAAGAAGCATTACTCTAATTCAGAATTTCTTGTATACATTCATTGTGTTGGGTTTTCCAGCATTCCCAGTGCGCGTGCAGTTAAGAAGAAAATTTTGCTAAGTGCTATTTCCTTTAGATTAAGCCACCCATGTCTAATGACGTCAATTTCCCCCTGCGAAAGCAGGACCAGGAAATAGCTAAAGGTATTCAATTATTAATCCGAGGCACTACCTTGATTCGTAATGGAAATGCTCAACTATGATTGGACAATATTCTATTTATCTATTGAATTCTGTATCTTCGATTGGTGGATAAATTTGTATTTCCTTTTAGAGACGTATAATTATACGCAGCTTTTTTAACTTTTTAAGTGTTCTCAATGTAAATTGGATCTGGCAATGTATTTCTAGTTTTAAGTATAATTACTTATAAAAGCAATTGGAGTTTTTCTTTCAAATATCTCTCGGTCACTCGTACTAAAGAATCAGAGAGAATTGGGTATTCTAAACACATTGTATTCAGATGTAAAAAAATCGCGAGATTAATTTAATCTATATTATTGTTCAATGAAAGTACTGAAGGAAACTGTGTTCATCTAAACTTTATTTTTTATTGTAATAAATGTGATTGCAAATTTCCTGATAAAAAAATAATATTTTTTGAAAAGATGTTTTAATAAGGGAGTAGCAATCCTGGATTTGATTTCTACAAGACCACTCATTCAAGTTATGGAGAAAATTTATATCCAAATACAGCAATATCTAATCTACAGCAATTATATCTTCCCTCGACGAAAATGTATTACATCTGGAACTTTGTTGTTGTGTTCAAATCATTGTAACCATAACAATAAACCAATTATCTTTTCTCTGCTGGCTTGTGAATCCCTGGTCCTGGCATTTCCATGACAAATGCAACAAAGCAGTATGATTTGCACTGCTGTTGGTATGGTCAAAGCGTTTTACTTAAGGGTAAAATCTATTATCATTTGGACGTCTCAGTTGCTCACCTCTCATTCAAAAATTATTTTTAAAGGGAACAATTGTTGCGAGAGAATTTTAGCCTATTTTGCGGATTCGCGAATTTTGCGAAAAATTGTTTTCGATCTTCTAAAAGGTATAGTTGATATTTTTTTATTTAAAAATGCTTAAATGTCCATGCTTGTTATTTATCTTTTTATCTTAAGTCGTTTTAGGAAAGAAATTTTTCCCTTGGAAAATTTTAGGATTAAAGTCTACTCGTTAAATAACCCCACCGCGAAAATACAGGAAAGGCAAATGAAATCCGTACGAAATGTGAAAATTTCGGAGTTCCTTTCAAATCCAAAAATCATAGAAACTTATAATAAGAAAATTTTGTCAAAGAGGGCTCAGGGCCCATTAAAATTTAATTGTCTAACTTGTCTCCGACTAGACAATAAGATTATCTGGTGGGAGTAAAGCGCCATACTACTAATTCTGTTCACAAATGTGTCGTTTTGCTTAACAACAAACCGGAAAAGATGGGCATTAGACTTTATAGAGGAAGGGGGGAGGGGGAGAAAGAGAAAGAAGGAGTAGCGGAATGTCTGATATTTGAACCATGTTAAATCATTCAATTATTGAAATACTCCAAGGAAAAGTCATTTTTGTCAGTACGTGTGACACGAAATTGATGAAGGAGCCAGTAACCCCAAACGCGAAATGTGGACTATGAAATATACACCAGCATACACTTCACTTGCATGAGAAATTAATATATAATGAAGAATTTATCACTTATGCGAACCAAAAGCAACTAATTAACCAATGAGATGAATTGATTTCTAAATTCCAACACAAGAACCACTACACTCTAAGAAACAACAATTGCGAGGATTAGTCTGTGGAGAATGATGGAATGCATGATTTGTTTCGTTGACAATTGTCACTGGCGTGTTAAGAACAAAATGTAAAAATCTTAAGAGATTGTTTTCAACATTTTTTAGATGAAGGGATATTATACCTCTGAGCGAGCATTGATTGCTTACTCTTTGACCCCATTTGACCCTTTTAGAGAGCCTTGACACCAAATGATTGTAAAGAACGATATATTTTTCAACAAACTAAGCCTTTACTATGGGCTTTGTGAGCTCCGTAGCCTTGAAATTCTCTTTGTGCCCTTTGACTTTCTAAAGAAAATCTCCCTTGCTTTTTTAAATCTTGGTTTTAGAATTTCCTAATAAAAGAAAACTTGAACAAAGAAGTTTATCTCGGGTTCCATTTTCCTGTTTTAGTAAAGCTTTGTTTTTTAATCTAAAATTATTTTCAGAACCAGGGTGCTTGACTTAGAGGATATTATTTTGTTTTAAATACTCTTTGCAGATTTGAAATATTTGCGTTTTGCTTAATTACCAAGACTTCTTATCCAGAGAGGAAATTTTGCACCAAGTAAAACGGTTATCATCTTGTGTTTTTACTGTAGTTTAGGATTTGCAACCATAGTTTATATTTTTCACATAGGATCTATTATCAAGGCTAAATAGCCAGTTAAAAAGCTTTTGTTTTACTTGTCTGGCTCTCCTTGCCTTTTGCGTTCGTACAGCATCCAGAACGAGGAAAGAAACTCATACTTCCTGTGGCATTGCTATCTTTCATAAGGGATAAGTTGAAGAAAGTCTAGAGTGCAAGGGGTACTCTTAACGACAGAGGTGTCTAATTCTCGTTAGTTCTCAAACAATATAAAATGAATAGAATTGATATAGCTATAGAAATGGAGGTGAAACATTTACCAATCGATTTAATGCATACAGAATGTAAAACGTAGATGATGAAAAGAAACGGAAGGGTCATCGTTATTTTGTCTCGCGCAATGGCGAGTCTATTCTTTGGTAGTGCTGTTTGGATTGCCGAGGTTCTTTTTAGAGAACTGAGGGGACAATGGATACTTCTTTAAGATAAGTTCAATTAATTACTGACTTACTTCACCAGAAAAGCATGAAGAGATTGTGTTGGATTATCATCTGTACCAACTGTCTGTAGTCCGGCATAATTTTACTTTTAACTTATTTGTAATAACACATTCCATGTACAGGCTTTAAATGCTATTTGGAAAAGCCTTATTAGTTGGCTACAGATCACTTTTATACCACTCCTTAGGCCTGCACGCTGCAGCTGCTTAGATTTTCTGTAGTCCCTCGATCACTACAATATTTTTCTGATGCGAGAGTTGAGAAAAAAAAAAGTTGCAAGAATTTTTCAAAGAAATTCTGTAATGCTGATTTTGTTGTTTCTTCTTTGCTATTTCTCGTTTCTGATGGGTTAGAATATGAAGAGTTGTAGCAGGAACACATTGGGTGATATGATCCAAGCATTCTCCTGTCATTCTCCAAGTCCCATCTCAGGTCTATAGGTGCACAAAATATCTGCCAAGTGATTGACAATACCTACATTCAGAGAAGGAAATGTGATAATTTTCAGAGCGCCTTTTTACAGGAAAGAGGGGAAAGTCACTCTCAAAACGTTCTACTGCTTTTGTTTGAGAAAAGGAAGAATCAATCAAAACCTCTTCATTGACTAGTGACGAAAATTCCATAAGAAAGCTGCACGAATTATAATCACCAAGTATAATAATCCAAGAGCGGATACATTGTGTTGTAGAACCCTGGTGCTGATCTTTTTAATTCCAAGACTAAGAGCTAATGACTTTTTCCAAAGCTAAGAACCAACACACCCAAAATGATATGCATCTGTAAAACTCTAAATAGCTACGATTGACCTGGTGCAGGTATCTGTTTAGACAAATTAAAAAACGCAATAAAAAGCACGACATTGGCTCCTAAGGTATTATTAGCCGCGATAAAAGAGACAGAGTACTGAAAAAAAGTAAGTGAAAAAAGGAAGAATCCTGAAGACCCTCAAAAACAAAAAAAATGTTCTGGTTTTTGACCTCACTTTGTTTTTATTTTTAATTGTGTCACCTATGCTAATCTTCTAAGTATAGTAAAGAATTTTCTCCTCAAAAGTAGAAACACCTTCCTTTCAGTATATCAAATGTGCTTTATTTGTTGTTAAAAAGATTTCAACGTTAGAATTTGCACTTTGGAATATTACAAAAATGACATGCGACGTCTGAACTGGGAGCAATGTTAGAAGAGAATTAGATGAAGATATTTTCTTTCGAACAACAACAAGAGACCAGCAAACATTTCCGATCTTTGTCATATTTCATTCTCAATCACATTGTATTATTTTATATCACACCTTTTCTTACAACATCTTTGTTAATATTGGTGTGATATTCTAAAAGCTTATTCAAAATATAAAAGTTACATTGTGACCCTCAAATTATAGCTTACATTAAATTTTCACACGAAATATGACTACTTCTCTTTCTCAGGTGCCATACTTCATAACGACGTCAGAGACGACACACTTTTATAGATGTTGCCAAAGTAGCTACATCTTCTTTGAGACAACGAGAGCTCTTCCAGTGGGTAAGAAGTGTTATTAGCAGAGAACATTAAAGTAATATGATTGCTTGTATTTTTTTGTATTTTTGTTTAGCAAACGGTAAGATCTAAGAATCGCCAATGACATATTTTGTTTTTATTGAAGCCACTTGTAAAGTGCTTATATGGTTATACTCCTTAATCAATAAAGACTACTATAGAGACTAACAAAGATTACAACATAGACATCAGAAAAGTTAACAGCGTGTAAGTTTTATACATTT
Organism: Morbakka virulenta; assembly: GCA_003991215.1. Taxonomy (NCBI): domain Eukaryota; kingdom Metazoa; phylum Cnidaria; class Cubozoa; order Carybdeida; family Carukiidae; genus Morbakka; species Morbakka virulenta. The sequence continues at coordinate 1,905,242 of RDPX01000003.1, forward strand.
ATGAATATTTATAGCGAATAAGAACTTCAGAATTATGTACAACCAACTACAATTTACTATATACAATAAAACACAATAAGATATTTGTCGATGGCAAGTTGATTGCAAAAAGACACATTGCTGTGGTGCTTTATTTCAAATTTAATCATGGCAAATTGAATCTGGAGACACGGGGTGAAGAAAGTGCCCTTATTAATATTTTTGTACAACATATATGTACAGACAAACAGAGATGGAAAAAGAATTGAAACGTACCTTGGAGGTAAGATCTGTTGGTATAACCGGTAAGTCCTATCAGATATGTGAGGAGTACCCCTGAGACCACAGCCCAGGAAGAGGAATCGAGTGAAAGAAGAGAAAATAAAAGTAGTAACATGGAGTCCTGGTGAAATGAGAAATTAATAGATAAATTGTCGATCTAATGGATGGAAGAAAGGTAGAGATCCTATGTGTGAAAACAAGTTGAGAGGGAAAAGTGCACTAGATATTTAAACAGACTGTAAATTACTTGATTGTGGAAGCCAAAACCAGAAAAATGGAGTTATGTTTATAGCGAGAAGTGAGTATTGAGATAAGGTTCCAGATGCAAAAACATATAGTCGTAGATGTGCGACTGGTTATTTGGTAATGCAACAAAAATTGGAAAGTTTGATTTTTTTACCTCAAAATGAATTACAGATGAATTTAAAGAGAAGCCCGTAAACAAGTTTGAAAGATCAATTACCAAAGTATACCGAATACCTTGTAGTTGTATCATAAAGTAGGAACAAAAAGCGCACCAGATGGAATTGAAGAGACACACGAAAAATATGGTGGCGGTACGGAAAACAATGACTGAGATTGTTAGAGTTAAATAGCAGAACGCACGGAGATAATATCTGAAAATAAATTATTTAAAAAGCAAAGGCATGACCTCATAATATACCACAGGAAAGGAGATAAAAGCAGATAGATTATTTAATGACAGAGAAAAGTGAAAGAAGGTCAAAGAACAGGAAATATATTACTGAAAAGGAATGTGTGACTCAAGAAAGGGTACTGGTGTTGGATGAAAACAAAGCAAAACGTAGACAAGAGAAACAGATAACTCAAAAACAGAAATTTTGAATATAATACGTTGATAAAATTCGGTAACAAGAAGACAGATCAGAACAGAATTGGATATTTGGAAGAGATTTTAACAAAGCGAGAGCTCTTAAAGGAGACGTGATGAAAACGTCAGAAATAATAGTCTGATTTGCATCACCAGATGGGCTTAGGCAGACCATGATTGATATTGTAATGAGAGCATAAATTTTAGGGACAAATCGTGACAGAAGAGTGATAGCCTACTAAATTTCAAAATGGGAACTGCCTTTTAGATTAAGAAGCAAAAACACAAGTATGGATATTGCAAATAACTACAAAGAAAGCAGCAACAGTATTAAGAAAAATGAAGCAGAAATTTGTAGCACTAATTAAAATAGTATNGAGATTTTAACAAAGCGAGAGCTCTTAAAGGAGACGTGATGAAAACGTCAGAAATAATAGTCTGATTTGCATCACCAGATGGGCTTAGGCAGACCATGATTGATATTGTAATGAGAGCATAAATTTTAGGGACAAATCGTGACAGAAGAGTGATAGCCTACTAAATTTCAAAATGGGAACTGCCTTTTAGATTAAGAAGCAAAAACACAAGTATGGATATTGCAAATAACTACAAAGAAAGCAGCAACAGTATTAAGAAAAATGAAGCAGAAATTTGTAGCACTAATTAAAATAGTATTTGGCGGATTAAAGTTTGGGAAAAAATTAAGGGAAAGACTCTAGAACGTGCTCAGTCATATACATAAAGAGGTAAAAATAGAGTTACTCAACAATAACATATAGCAAGAAAGACAATACAGTAAAAGCGAGAATAATCAAATAGCCAAACAAACATAGCATTTTGTTAAGTTTATTGAACAGGTAGTCAACATACACAAGGTACTATATAGAGTTAGGAAAGAAATGACAAAAACTGATGCATTTTACATTGTCCGAAAGCTACAGGTGAAGTTATTGGAAGGAAATAAAATGCTACACTTTTGTCGACTTTGATAATTAAAATAATTGCGTTCCTAGACAATTTGGTTATTTGGGATTAAGACGAAAAGTAGTTGGGTATATGACAGAGCTAGTGAAGCAGATGATGAGAGGTAGTTTAATAAGAACCATGTAATGGAAAAACAGTTACAAAATTGAGCTAATATATTGTTCAGTACTAAGTGTGGCAGAGTCGTCCACCCAATTCGTGACTTGCTCAGAGACATAGAATGTCATGATTTTCACCACATCTCTGGGTGGTCAAATATACTAATGGAGTTTGCTCAAATAATTCAAACACAAAAGAAAAAATAGAAAAGTTTGCTCTAGTGAAGTAAAGCGAGAAGTTACCTATAGGGCATAGAACACAAAATCAAAGTCAAATAAAAACAAACAAGTCAACAGATAAAGCTTGGATTAATTTAGTACCAGTAATTCGAAAGAGAAATAGAAGAGTGGCCCAACCCCAACAGGTGTTGTCAAGAAAATGTAAAGGGATAGTTAAATATGTTCCTGAAATTGAACTGAAATTGCACTCTGAGGTCAAGGCGCAGCAATAAAACAATAACTCCTTTAAGCCACGGGTGCAATAGCTGGTTGCAATTTTAATATCAATTTAGCATTAAAGTCGATAGTATACTGTATACCGTATACCACATATATATATATATATATGTGTGTGTGTGTGTGTGTGTGTGTGTTTAGGTGCCTGATGGTGCTTGTATGAGCCAAACTTACGAAACAAGGTTTTGAAAATTCCTCACACGTTTCAAAGATATAAAAGTCATAGAGAAAATGAATACATCGGATTTTAGCACAAATATGATGCATTTATTTTCTACTATTTGATCATAAGAAACATGATACTTCACTTTGGCCCTTCCTCTCAATCAAATACTAAGTTTGTGAAGAACTTTTTAATGGAGAAAGATAAAAAGCGTACATTGAAAAATGTTTACTGTGTTTACGAGACTTTGCGAAAAAAAACAGAAAAATACATTCATTGATTGACAATGGACCTAAAAGCATTCAACCTTGTATAATTTTGCATCTGAGCTGAAGATTGCTACAAAAGGGAAAGCGTAGCATTAATGAACCGTACGGAGCTGCAGAGAAATTAGTTGAAAGGCGCATGGGGTACAATAAACCTTTTCGCCAGAGATTGTTTTACGATAGAGAGATAAAGCAATACGTAACACAGAACAAGAAATTGAAAAATAAACTAGCGAACGATAACCGGAATCTAATAGAAATTTTAAAACAAATAATTATTTAGGTATAGGCTTTAGATTTAATCCATCAAGCGGATTATTCTTTCGTACACTGAGGTTTCCTAAAAGATTTTTGCTCAATCTCTATTTAACAACATGGTCTATCGTTTTTCGGGAAAATTTAAGAAGTTGGTCTTAAACAAGAAAAAGGTCTAAAAGTGATTTCAAGATGTTCTGAAAACCGCAGTATAACTATTTTTTTTGAGTAATTCTGCAATTTATAAGCTATCTTGGAGCAAGCACTGCAGATTCAAATATGTTCAATCTCTATTTAACAACAAGGTTTATCGTTTATTGGGAAAAAATAAGAAGATCGGCTCAAACAAGACCAAGAACCTAGAGTGATTTGTAGACACCTGCAACGTGCTCGTGAGTGATTATTGTCCCTGGCAATTTACAACCTATATTCATTATTTCACCTTCTAAGAATACACAATTAACTATATTTCATGGGGTAATACAACTAGTAATTAAAAACAAAATTGTCCAATTAATTCAGCTCATGAAAATTGTATAATAGATGATGACGTTATTTCATTCTGCTCTTACGTGCCATATATTTTACTAAGTTGACGCATTCCAGAGGACTGTTCTCCGTTGTAAAAAAGGCTATACGTCCACTTTGGTTGATTTGTGTTGGTCACTTTTTTATGGACTAGGTTATTTGATAAGAAAGTTTATGGGCATAAAGATTGAGACCAAAATATGGTTTAACTACAAGTTATGCCTGATGACAAAGTCGATGTTCTGACTCACCATCATAGTGAATAGTAAAAAGTGCTTTATCGAGGTAAAACCTGATATACACTTCCGTTCACTCCATTGAAATCAAAGAAAATAGGAACTTATTTATGACATAATTATGGAACCACGATCCCTGTGGTTAACAAGGTCAATATTATTTCGCTTCAACATTTTTTCCATCAAATTTTATGTTATTCATTACGGTATCTCTTGGAGTTGTTTTTCCTTTTTTCACAAAACAAAAATATTTTCACATGGCATGTAAAATAGGTTTTTAATCAATTCAAACAATTTTTTTCTTTATAAGAATTCATCCAAATCAAAACAAAAATCACTAAAGGCACGTACCTTATACTCTCAAAACACTTTTAAACGCTGTTTAATACTGATAACTAATACTGAAAAATTTTTCCGCATATCCCATTCTGTAAGTGTGTAAAAAGAATTGTAAGCAATTATTAGAACGGAAGTTTTAAGAAATGTAACTAGGAACTGTAATCAAAAGGACCTTTAAAAGTGTACCTCATCTAAACTGCATGTATCCCTGATAACAACAAAAAGTTCTAAAGTCTTCTGACGATATGTTGCTTTGTTTTTATCAGCAGTCTTTGTCAGTCTCTGACAATCAGCAAAGAAGTAAAGCCATCTTTTACTCGATAAAAACAATACAGTTGAACCTCAATTATCCAAACACCGATCATCCGAATTTCGGATTATCCGAACAAAATCTTCCGGTCCGGGTAAATATTTGCTTAAACGTGTGTTCTAACGTGAATACATCTACATGTATATCGAGTAAGGTGTCGTTTGTTTATGGATAATCAGTTATCCGAACAAATTTCTTCCCATATATACGTGTGTCTATTTATGTGATTGATTTTCAATTTTATTGATTTTTTGTTCATTTCTGATTTTTCCTGGCCATCGTAAAACTATTTTAAAAAGGAATTTCTTTATCCTTTTTCTTTATCATCCTTGGGGAATGACACACCTTTACAAAAGTTGTTTTTGTACCAAGAAATTGTTACTATCGTCTTCCTGTTGCTAAGCAATCCTTTTGTGTTAAAAAATTCGAAGTTTTTTCTCCTTGGGTGATCAATCCTGAAATGACCTTTCACAACTGCGCTAACCATTACGTCACAACTTCTGTAGATGAAATTCAATGATAATATTTATTTTGTTGTGAATATTTTGACAGGATGTGTACTTTAATAAAACATATTGCTGTTATTGTAAATCTTCAGGTAAATCCTCTCCTTTCCTACTTGTTCTTGTGTCTACTATTACTTTCACTCTTTTTCGACGACTGGAATATCCCAAACACTACCTAATACACTAATAATTAGTATAGAATGATGCAAATCTTCATACGCATTCCTTGAGGAAAACAGACCCATTTTCCTAAAATGGATACGAAATAAATATAAAATCTATAAACGCAAACGCATTTCTTGTCAATTTCTTAGTTTGAAAATCATTTCCTTATTTACTTATATATCACCAGCTAATATGTTCTGTCTTTCTAAGCTAAAATAAAATTCCAGATAGGCATACATTTATGACATCAGCTCATTTTTATCAACAGGTCGGTTAATTTTTACATTACAGATACCTTGCATTCTGTTGCTTTTTTGATAGTTTGAAATCTTGTTTGAAAATTGTAGGATTGGGATGTTGACGCCAATTTTTATTATACAGCATGGTTTTCGTGACTTTTTTCTTGTCAATTATGACTTTTGTAGCCCTCGGTTTCAATAGTCTTACTATTTTTACTCCAGTGTTGCTATTTTTATTTCTAATTTTTCCTTTTTTTCACTCTGCTTTGTTCACAATTGTACGGTAACGTTTGTCTTAGGGCATTAAAGTAGTTTTTCAATAGTTTTAAAACTATTAGGTGTTTCTTTGACGATATAATCCTGCCTTGTCAACTTGGGATATATGCGGTTTCATTCGGCGCCAATCTTCACTCCACTTGACCCTTCTGTGACTTATTAAATTCTTAACTGCCTGGATTTTCAATGAACAGTTACTTATGACCATATTATTTTAAGTTTATTATGTCATTAGATAGGGTTTTAATGTGTTGTCATCGAATGACAGTCACATCCAAACTGAGTTGCTGTTGGTTCTACTTGGTTTAACTAAGGGTATGACCCTCCATATTAACATGTCTCTCAGTTGCATCTTATTTTGTAGACTCTGTTTTCTTATTTTACCTCTGCAATTATGACTCTCTTCTGTCACATCATTAGTCTAAAAAATGCAGTACGATAGAAGTTCGTTCTCGTTTGCCTTGTGAAAGTTCTAAAACGTCAATAATTATCTATATTTAAAAAAGTTTTTTCCTAGTCCTTCCGTTTACTCAATATTGACCAGGAATCATCTTAAGTTCTTTTTTTGTCTCTTTGGATCGAATATTGTATTCAAGGTAGGCAAGGCAAGTAGAAGTAAATAGTTTATTTTCAAACATATGAGATTATCGGACAAAACAATTAGTATTACCTCCCGTCAGCATAATATCCGAATTGTTAAGAAGAAAGGTCAACATTCCAAACTGTCTGTTGACTCAAATGGTGGAAAACGTATCCAAAGGAATAGCACCATTGCTTTAACTTCATTCCATTGTTTACAGAATTGTCAGATTCTTCAGTTCATTTCCAATAAAGAGTGGCATTAGGTGTTCATTATCCCTCTTTTTTTCCTATTGAAAGAAAGGGCTGATTTTGATCGTGTAAAAAAAAATAATCTACTGAGAATGTATCGTGGCATAACTGTACAAAAAGACAAAAATTTAATTTCTGGTCAGAACGTCTAGCACTAGCTCTCTACACAAAAGAACAGTGCAGTCATTGGAATCAAGAGAATGTGAGAGTTCTTAAAAGCATTTGCTATGGTCATGGTGTTCTGGACATGACTCCAAACTGCATCTGGTTATTGAGTTTCGACGTGGATGAATGAGGTTGCAGTTAGCTGTAACTACCTCCAGGTCACCCTTTAGCCTGGTCCGGTACCTTTTCCCTAGACCATAAAGTACGGGCTGACATTTGGTTGGGACCAGTCCATCTCATGGGTAGGGGGGTTCTTCGCGTTGATTGGCAGCCCCCTAATGACAGTGTCACAATGAAAACAGTGCTTTTTGGTTTTGCTAAACTATTATCTCATTTCAATAGGAAAGGAAAGAATTAGATGAAGATCATGCATACCGCGTCAGCCGCCAAGCTGGTCACCAAGGGCTGCATCCCCGAGTGATCTACTAGGATGAGATCCAAAGATTACCAGCTGGAAAAAAAGACTTGTCAACAAACCCACCCAGAGAAATTAATAACTGAGGAACAGCTCACACTCAATTAAAACTAAAAAAATGGATAGAGCAGACTGAAATGTGGCCAAATAAACGTCCAGTCATGTCCTGATGATTTTAGGCTGAATGATATATTATTACAAGCAAACAATTCAGATCTAGATAAAAGCATTTTTACGGTTATGATCCTATGATTGGTTGAGATCAGTAACTATAAATGTGTGACAGAAAATCTTCAGGGTTAAAAATATCTCACAATCCTTCATTTATCGACGATATGTGTGAGGTACCAATAGCGATTTTTGAAGATTTATTATTCCTTTAAACTCCAAAGAAATGAATTCAATCATGCTTTAATGCTCTTTTTCTGCAATTAGAATTCAAACAACCTCTGATAATTCCTTATGAATGTTAAGTTAAAAGCAATTGTCTTTACAAAACGTTGTTGCTTCTACATTGCATAGTTAAAGATGTTTCTTTTCTTCAAATAACAATCTTAAACTTTACAATAATAATTAAAAAATAATGATGTTATCTATTCAAAGCAGAAGAATTTATTCTACATTCCCCACAGTATTTCATTCATTTACCAAGAGAAACAGGTCAACTATGCTACTGACATATAATTGACAGGAATAGGAAATGGCTGCTGGGTTTGCGTTAGTAGAAATGAATAATTATGTTTAAATTTATAGCTTTATCCTTTGGCCCACTATCCAATAATACTAACAGTGTCATGAAATATTTTATGTAATAACTTTGCCAACATTCGTCGAGAAGTCAAAGGGGTCCGCGGGAGCCACTGCATATCCAACAAGGGGGTGTTGATACCTCGATTGTTGAGAGTAATGACCAAAAAGTACTGTAGCAACCACATCTACTACTGCAGAAGAGTGTGGAGAAGCGAGTATTGTGAATGTCAAAGTCTTCTTAACATGGAATATTAGATCAAGAAGTGGAAACGGGAAGGAAGTTGCTAATTTCTTAGGACGTCTGAGCAAAGGCTATCGAAAAAGGACAGAGGTAGGGGAAATAATCTTGGATATAAATAGAGTCGAAAAGTGTGGCTGAAAAAATAACGTTTCCTGAGAAACTCTGTGCTCGTGGTAACATCAAAAGTAGACCAAACGCATCAAACATGAATTATCTCTTAAAAAGGTGAAGCATCGATGTCACAGTGATAAGCACAAACATAAAAGCTGGAGAATCTATTCCAAAATAATAACTACTCATGGATGCCAGAAGCAGAAAGAAAATGGGCACAAAGTCGAAAGCAAGACAAAAAAAGTCAAAATCTGGACGGTTGAAGGTGGGGGGAGGTAGAGAATGCTAAAGATGTCATATGGAAGATAGAAAATCTCACAGTAAAGAAAGTTAAGTGGTACGGGAAGAAGCTGCAAGAAACGATCCTGAGTATAGCTGCACTAATGTGTGTGGAAAGAAAAGGAGAAATGATAAAGGACGAGGAAAATGAGTGGTGGTGTAAAAGTATCTGATATAAAATTCCGAAGCAAAAAGTAGCATTTAAGGAATAGAAAGGGAAGAAAAAACAGAAAAAAATTGGAAAACCTAAAGAACGGCAGCAAAAAAGGTAAAAAAGGAAGTAACAGGAGAGATCGGATATCAATAAAGGCCATAAAATGTTATTCAGAACTATCAAAGAGAATGAAAGAACAAAGAAAAGATGGCGGTGACCCAATGATGACAAATGACAGAAATATAAAATACATACAGAAGTTGAGAAAACTAGGAAAAATAAATACTTTGAAAAGCTGTTTCGTAGTCAAAATCTGCTTAAAGCTATGGAAGAATCTACGGCTCTAGAATTGACATTAGTAGATGCCAGGGAGTAGAAAATACATGAAACCGTAGAAAGCGTAAATTAACGTAAAATTGCTAACAGTATCAGAGGTTACAACAGAGACGCTTAAAGCAGCGGAAGAGAAGGGAGTAAAATACACCCATCCATATATATATATATATATATATATATATATATATATACAAATAGGAAAATGAATATATCCACTTGTTCCCCTATATTCAAAGATATTGAGAGATATGTCGAACAAAGGATGAAGAACGCGATGTCCATTATAAACATTACATGCATTAAATAAGAGAGTTTGCCACATAGTGGAAACGAGCGATGTACGATCTGGGTTGCTACCGAATCGAGGAGTGACAGGTGTAGTTTTTGCTTAAAACGACTTAAAAATTTTCTTGAAACGACATGAAAAGGACATCAAAAGGTTTTGGACTGATAAGTTGACCTTAAAAAGGCCCGTGACAGAACTTCTGTAAACATGGTGTGGTCGACCCCAAGAACAAAAGGATTATCTGAAAGGATTTCGAGTCTAATTATTTGCGAAGGACTTGCAACGGAAGTGAAAACATTAGCAGGAAAAAGAAAAAATTTCCATGTCGGAATGCTAGTAGATTACAGGTCAGGTATGTTCTCACTGATGTAAGACTGCCTGAAGGAACACTCTATGCAAATGACTTGGTAATAATAGTAGAATCACAGGAGATGGATTCACAGATAAAACACGACAGACTATACGGGAGAAAAAAGGACTGAAAAATAAAGCAGTGAAAAAAAGAGTCATGACGCACTCCAGGCTATGAAGGGAAATGAATATATCGAAAAATACGAAAGGGGACTCAGACAAGTCTAGCAGTTTAAATATCTCTTTAAATCGGCTGCAAGAGAGGAATAAAACAACTGAAAAAGCAATGAGAGCAAGATTCAAAAGTGGAGTGATCAGATGGTTGTACTATCCAATGCCAAGTTGCTTTTTTAATTAAGATATACTGGATATGTAAGATATCTGATAATTAAAAAAAAGTAAGGATGGCCTCTTGGGGGAAGAAAGAGAACATCATATTCAGAACAGAAATAAAGATGTTAAAATAGATACAAAGCATCTCACTACCACTGAAACAACAGAGGAAAAAGTACAGATGGAAGACGGTAGGCAAGAGTCGGGACAAAAGAAGATATTAAAAGATGCTTGATAGCAATGGTTTAACCATGTATCAGGAAGACTTCTATTTACTCAATGTAGCCAACATGACAATCCTGGGAAGGAAAAAAAAATAGTAAGATCAACAAAGAGATGAAAACAGAGAATGAAATAAAGGAAAGGGGTATCAAGAAAGAAGGAGATTAAGAGAGGGATAGATGGCAGTAGTTGTTGGCTTTAAGTCCTGGACAATGAAAGAACAAAAATGAAGAAGAAAAAGGAGAACTATCCAAATATTTTGTAGATAGTAATAGTGGGCATACCATTTAATGGTTATTACCCCTTCAGTGATAAAAATATATCATTGCAGGGATAATAGGAGATATTTCAGTGTTGTACAAGAGGTAGAAAAAATCCTGACAGTACCATGTTAGCAGTAAACAATAAAAACTTTATTATAAATAAATTTTGTTAGACATTTTTTCTTTGTATTCTCTGCTCTGTTATCTTTGTAAAAGCAATTCAAAAATTGGATGATTGGCTGTAGCGTTGAAGTCATGGTTCTATTTCCCTAAAAATCTGCAATTTTGGAAGAGAGTCTCTGGTTTTTGTTTTGGATTGAGTTTTTTTCTTATTTTTTTTCTTTATTATTATATTATATTATTATTATTATATTCTTTATTTTATTTTTTTTCTGAAGGGGTCACTAAACTTTTTATCAAGTTACCTGCGTTTATTTTGTAGTAGATTCTCTAATCTTCTTTTTGATTTTACTAGCAGCCTTGTCAACAACAGCCTTTAATACCTTTCCAGTCTGATCGACTATTACATTTTTGCTTGATTTTACAGCTGATTCTATGACCTTGATGACCAATTTGTTTGCTTGGGCATTAGCAATAACTTAAGAAATAAGTTTGTGAGTTTGTGAGAAGAGTTTGTAAGAAGTCTCTTTATCTTTCAACCTACACCTTTTTTTTCGGGACTGTTTGAGGGTAGCAACTATACTTGAGGTAAACATATTCCTATTTCTAATAGGTGGCAGAATCAAACATTTTCTGTCTTACAGCTTTAAAGCCTTTGCAGTTTTTTAGCTTCCGGTTTGAATTACAGAAGTTATTTTCTTTCATTATCTTTCCTTGTAAGAACAGTTGATGCACACCCTATCCTCTGGACAAAATAACAATGGAGATATCCTATTAAGGAAGTTTCAGACATTCTTTCTGACAGAAAATAAATTTCCTTGAGGGCCTTGTGACACTGAAAAGCTAAGCTATTTTCAACTCTTATATCAGCTCTTTTTGCTTACCATGTCTTTGAGAAAACTCTCCATCTTCACTGTTATTTCTTTTACTGAAATACGTCTTGGTGAAAAGAGAAGGCTATGACCTTTTACTGCAGAGAGATTTTTCAAGGATGGATTTAAACTCCATCAAGACTTACCCACTTTCTCTCTTGAATATTTTCTTTCTATCTCCAACCTAAGACGACCCAAATTTGCAAATAACCTGCACTCCAAAATCACGCTGGCTGTGAAGAGAAATTGCATTCATTCCTTTCGTATCCCGAGACACAGGAAGGGTGGAATCAGGACAGTACGTGGATTCATGTGCTAATTGAGACATTCAAGGTTTTACCATGAATAGTTTATTTGATAGACGAGTACCTAAAATGTTCCTCAACTTACAAGATGAGGTATAAAAAAGTATTATATCTGCATCATTCAGTCAATCTGTAGACACAGTAGGTGCTTCATTGGGTTCGTTTTTCACACGCCTCGTATAACAGTTGGAAATCTGTTGTCAATGGAAAAGTAAAAAGAATGCCTCAGCAGCACTCACAAGCAAAATTTACGTGTTGTTGTTAAAAACTGAGATGTATTAAAGAGCAAAATATCTGACCCTTATCTGGAAATTCAACCGCAATTTTGACAACGAAAATAAACCTAATTGATGATACACTATCAACCGTATTGCACTTTAGCTAAAATCAAAGAAGGTACTCATTCTTTTACAAACAAAAACATATCACTAGTGTTTCATTTCATCTTCCTGAAATATGATTACCAGCATTTTAAAACAAAAGAAATAATGAATTGAAATCACCAACGTTATTGATTATACACAAGTTTTGTATTTAACCAGAAGTTACCATTAGTTCAATAACGCGATGAAAAGAGAAATATCCCTCTTAAAATTTCTCACGTCCATTATTGGTCATGTAATACCATTTTAAATATCTCTCTCTCCCTCTCTCTCTCTCTCTCTCTCTCTCTCTCTCTCTCTCTCTCTCTCTCTCTCTCTC